>JAKSZP010001615.1:0-111482 GCA_022478985.1 Massospora cicadina | reverse complement strand
TTTTACCATGAGCTTAGCTATCTTGTTGTCAGATCTCTTCAGTGAAGTCATCAAGTACTCGCTTAATAATTTCATTTGACTCCATGATGTCCTTTCAAAGGAGCTTCATTGCTTCCTCCACATAATTGATAACTCCAGAATCAGAAGTCCCCTTTTGATTATAGAACTGAGTAATATAAGAACGACTTTATTTGATCAAACAGCGGATGACACCTATACTTTGTGATGCTAAATTATATACTTATATAGGCCATCCATAAGGCCCATTGGGTATTGATATGAGGTGGAGTTCCTCATTATAGAATCCTAGTTAATGAATGATATAATCAATTGCAGATTGTATGAATTGAATTATATTGAGAAGATTTGCACTTGATCCATAACTCTAAGTGCACTGTTTTCATACAGTTTCATAAAAGTTTTTCCACAGCTGATGCTCTTTAGCGGCTGGCTCTTTCTCCTGAGTTAATAACTCCATGAAGTAAAAATTTAACTACTTTGTTGAAACTTTAAGCAAAGATGTCAAGAATTAGAATCTCCATAGGATTTCCTTTAGCTTCTTTAAATGTGACAATGGGCGGACTTCCAATTTGATGATCTTCTTCATCATTTCCAATGTGAACCCAGCAGGTGACACTATCAATTGGGTTATTTTCCAAGGTGCAATCAATTAGTTTCAGGTATCATTTAGTATTGACTGAGCCCCTTTAGTGAGCAACAGCCTGTTGGTATTCCATCTTAAAGCCTGATGGTTCTATGCCACGAAGCCTGATAATCAATAATAAAAAGTTTACTTAAGTTGCATGAAAATTTTTTGTTATTTAAAAAGGTGCCAAGTCACCGTTTATGTCCCATCAGCTAGAGTGTACGTCCTATAGTAAGTATGGCAAAATGGACTTATTGAAGTCAAGCACCAATATGAGATATATAAATAACAACATAAATCTATTAAACTAGGTGACCCATGTGAGTAATTCACATCACTTCAGGTAATAGGATTCCTTATATGACTATCCTATGGATAGTACTTGATCAATAAAAAAAGATTATTATAAATAACAAATGATGCAAACTGGTATTAACATAATAAAAATAAAACATAATTTTAAATAAAAAACTAATTTTGAAGTTGTGAAAAAATATTAATAAAAAATTAGTAAATAAATAAATCGTGTGATGTATATTTCAAAATAAATTTTTTCTAATTTAAATGAATGTATTTTTTACGTTATTTGTATAATTACTAATTTTTTAACAAAAACTTACTATTTTTATAAAAAAATTTACTTTTTTTTCAGAAATTATGACAACAAACGCTTGCTACCTCAATATTAATGAGGTTAGAATAATGCTCACTGCTTTTGCAAATGTTGTATTACTTACTTGTTTTAATTTGATTGACATGTTGTTTATACATTTATACGTTGTTTGTACATTATTTATACGTTTATTCTATTCTATTCAGAGACTTTGGCACCACCATGACACTTTATACATGTAATTTTTAAATGAAATTTTTAGAATAAAAGTTTTAAAATATAATTTTTTAATGAAAACATTGATTTTAAGATATATGCTTATTTTTTGTCATTAGAGGTAAAAATAATCTTAAAATTGGCGTATCAAATATTAATTTTTTTAGTACCAGATGGTCCCAACCCAAGGGGGGATTCATCGATGTATCAAATATTAATTTTGATACAGTATTAAGGGAGATATTTCACACCGACAAAAAAACTCCCTTGAGAAATAATATATAGAGATTATAAAATAGGGGTTTTTATATGTCACTTTTTGAAAATAATCCCAAAAAGAAAAAGAATTAATAAAAATAATGGGGAGGAAATCTGGAAAGGAGACTCTTAGTAAGATGATGAATCCTGGAATGTATAATGCTTTTGTATAATATTTTTATAGGACAAAATTTGTAAGTTAAATACTCAATTCAGATATGACTGGGGGCCACTTAGGTTGATCATTAGGCAGCTTTCTTGATTCTTACCCTTTTTAAGATTTGTCTTAATTTGCTGCCTCAAGTGCCACCTTGAGTAGTTGTCACCTAACCTGATAATCCTTTATTCCAATAAGGCAGGAGTTCATCTTGGGGTATCAAAGGCTCAAGTTTTCTCTGCCAAAATTTTAATAGAGTCAATTTGAGCTGTGACATCTACCAAACTTCTCCAAGTAATTTGTTGAGGTAATTGCTTCAACCCCCTTCTCAGGTCTAGGCGTCAATTCAGTTGAGGGAGTCAAATGGTTGTTATTCTCCCATCAGATCCAATATCCTAATATCCAACAATTCTATTTAATATAAAATAGGGATATTTACTTCTCAATTGTACAAGTTTAATTTAAAAGTTTAAAATTTATAAATTACTATAGGTACTTATATCTAAGAAACTTTTTTATTTCTGAAACGTAGGACGTTACATTTACAGGTAACAAGTCAATGACTTTGAAACTCTCTAGGGTCGCGAGGAATGTTTTGTTAAACATTGGTGGAGTTAGAGCATTCCGCCTCTACTCCACCTGCTCTTTTCCCGCGCCATCATTCTTGTTGATTTTTATGGTGACATTCACCCTAGGCTTCTTGTTTATCTGACTGTAGCATTGGCTAGTAAAAAGTACTTTTTGACCATGTTTTGGCATATAGTTGGACCCAACTGAAGTTTTTATTTCATTACAAAATTTTTGTATTAGGAATTTTCACTTGATTAAAAGTAATAATATTCTTTAGGACAAAAAATGGCTTTTGTTGATTATTAAGCCAATTATGGGCCTAAGTATCTTCAGGTACAGCATCTCAACTAATCTGTAAGCTCTTGAGTCTACATGTTTGATAAAATTTGGAGATCATGTCGCAATGTAAGTCATGATAGTGCTTGGCTACATATTCCTTTGTTTTGTATTGAAATTAGTAGTGTATTAGACTTAATTAAGACTTGTGTTTTGTGATAAAAACTGTCAGCAAAATGTCATTTGATAGCCTCATTTTGCTTAGACTCAATGTTAGGAAGTTCAGTTTTTTGGTCGCTAGCTTTTCAAGTCCTCTATAAGCCTGTATCATAGCATTCTTGGCATCCATGTATGATCATCCGTCAGCCAAATATGGCATGAATAGTTCTTGGATGTGGTCATCCAACGAGTCAATTAGTGTAGATAACATTACATTGTTAGACACCACTCTTATTGACATTTCAAACAGTTTAAGGAATGTGGGAATATTCCTGTCTCTGTCAAATTTCAGCAAATTTAGCAGTCTGGAATGTCCATGCCTGACTTTGTAGTAGGTGACAACACGCTCCTTCTAATACTTGAGCATCTCAGAAAATCTTCCACTAAAATTGGCCCTTTGGTCTAACTGGCAGTATTCAGGACAGGATTGATGTCAGTACTTTAGTTTTAGAGCATATATTACAAGTAAAGGTTTCTGTATTGCATCATCCCCCAAAGATTGAGCTTCATGATACCACTACAAACTGCTTGATTCTGGCTTTTGAATTTGGGCTTTGTATACTTTCTTAAACCATGTTCTGCCTGAATTACAACTGATTCTCTAGCCTCCACACTCCTAAGCTGGTTGCACACTTTCGACTCTTCTCCTTAAAGGGGTTAACTTCATTTCTAAGGATATCGCGTTCCTTTTCAAAAGACATTTGTTTGGACATAATGAGTTTCATGCCTTCAGTCAAACTCTTCATTTGAGCGCTAGTGGTGGATACTGTATGTCTATAAACCCAGCCTCTTGGGTTAGATCGTCTAAGTTCCTTAACAGAGGAAAGAAGGGACTTAAGGCACCTGTGAGCCCTTTGGTTTAACTGATTGTTTTGGCCCATGTTGTTGATGAGCGCTGGGTAACTTCTTTAGCCCCCAAAATCCCACCTACCTTACACCCCTTTTCTGCTTTTTCCCTTGTGAAAAAATCAAAGAGGTTTGTAGGGAGGAAATTTTGGTCAAAGGTACCAGCAGGAACACCACCATCATCTGGTCCCCACCTGTCAACTCCCACCCTTTTGTAAATTTAAGAAAAGTTGATCTCAAAACTTTGAAAAAGCTTTATAAGTCAAAAACTTGTTTGGGCCATGAAATTTGACAATTCAGGTCATGGGGCGCTGATCGTTTCAAGAATTCATCCCTGAAATAATTTTATATAAAATTAAAATTAAATATCTAAATTAATACCATTAAAAACCAATTCTGCCAAGCTTACAATCTGTGATATCCACTCAAAGTTTGTATCAGTGAGAATACATCCACCGCTGACCAGAACTACATTGTCAGAGCCCTTACAACCTCTTATATAAGCTACCTGGTGAGCCCTCAAACCAAGGCTGCTCATTGAAAGCATGCCAGCTAGCCTAGTTCAAGCCATCCCCCCAATCCCTTCTACCAGTACCAAGTATATAAGACAACTGCCCCTCCTATGTTCAGCTGCCAGTTCATTGCATATTTACAATTTAAATAAAGGTCAGTTACCAAAATCCTCTCCGCAGACTCCTCTGGCCTACTTCCTACCAAAAATATTTTAATCCCAACTAAACACTCACCACAATCAACTTTTTGGCCCAATAGTTATTGAGTGGTCACTCCCTCCATCAAACCAGCAGCTCGCCTTGCGCTAGCTGAGGTCATCAGAAGTTAAGCTCCCAACATGCTTCTCTTTTTTGCCATCCAAGGAGGACTCATTAATCCACCAGTTTCAGTTTGCCAATCCCCACTGGTTCAGCGCGATATAACCAACCAAAAGTTTCACAACCACTCACTATATATGGGCATTGCTATCCGCTTAACTTGTCTGTGCAATCCCAACACTAGTTCAATGCAATCCAGATGAGATGAGGTCTTTTACTCCAAAATTTCAATAAGCTAATCATGGGTGATGATTGCTTATCATGGCAACTTGGAGGCGATGATCAGTTGCTGGATCATCTGGAGCACCGCTCTTTGGGCAATCTCATCAATTTAATTAAAATATCTAACATAGGTGACCTTGGGACAAATATGCCACACTGAGATTTTTTCTAGCCAGTGCAGTTTTTGAACTTGTATTGAACAAAAGCTGCACTAGGGTGGAAGCAGGAGTTACCCTGTCTGGCTAAACACCCTTAATATGCCTTAATTTATATTAATAAATTAACTTGCCATTTCAAAGACATTTCTGACTCCGCGTATCAGCTCAAACTCACTTACAACAATGAAACAATGCTAAGCCCATCCCATAATTAAATTAAGCCTATATAATTCAATTTGTGAACCTGATCCTAATTTCATAAAAAACAACATTACTTGAACCTAAGGAATCTCATATATAACTGAACCTGAAAAATTTAGACTGAAAATAAAGGTCAGCAACTGTAAAGCCAGGAGGATTGGTCATCCTCCTTAGCTCTTCCACCCTTAGGGGTTGCTCCAGCAAAAACCGAGGTTGAACCTTTTCAGCATCTTCTTTTTATGGGTCCTTTGATCTTTTTAAGATTTAGTATCCTCACAGAAACCATAGGGCGTACCTCCATCCAAGTCATTAGGGCTGCTATGCCGTTGGCATTCTTGGCAAAACACTGGATTATTAAACACCAGATCAGAAGCCCAATATTACTATAACTAGCAGAATCTTTGACATAATAGACTGATCAATAGCCTCAGCTCTTTCTGCCCTTCTCCTGTAATCAGGTGAACAGTTACCTATATGTTCACAATGAACCTATATTACCTATGTGTCCTGGTCTTCTCTTGTTAGTCACTTGTTTCACTCTGAAGGGCATGCAAACAACTTATATTGTCGCAGTGCAATGACCATACAGCACCAGGAATTCAGGTTGCCCCTTCAGTAGGTATGGTGGTAGTGAGGATTCCACAAGTTTCTTTTCAAGAAATTTCAGAACATGTACTTAATGCCCTGGCGGAACTTCATGTGCGTTTTGCATTTGGGGTTTCTAAAACTTCTACTCCTACTGATGCACCAAAAAGTGTGGCTCTTCTAAATGCCTTGGAAGGAGAGGCTCGCCGCTGGGTTAGAGGTGTGCTATGCTCTGCGAACAAGATAGTGATTTATACTCCATTATTGATCTAGTATCTGCTGCAGTACAAGCATCTGAACTTGAAGCATCCCACCTCTTTCACATCTTCACCCTCTAACAGGGTGTTTTTGATCTGTATTTTCTCATATAAGCCTTCACAGCATTAGTTCCTTCAGTTGTGATCCCTACTGACATTATGTTGTCACCTTTTAGAGAAGCCTTGGACACAACTGCATCCAGCAATCCTCATGGGATCCTCTTCTACTATCTATGGAGGCAATATTTTCTTTGTTGTATTCAATATGGGCAAAACCCCTCCATGCAACCATACCCTCAGTGGCAGAAATGGCATCTTCTCATTCAGCAGTTCCCCTTCAAGCTAGTTCATCTCAGTTGAAGACACCTGGCCCTATCCTTTTGGGAAATAAGAATTCAGGAAATTGTTCCTCTGGGGTGCAGTGGTATCTCCTTACCATTAGGGCATCCTAGAGAGTAGCAAAGTACCTTCTTGATTCCCTTTCTTCCTACAAATGAAGATGATCTGATTGTAACTTTGGGCCCAGAAAATCCTACTTTATCACCTACTCAAATGGCCCAGGTGGAAGCCCACGCAGTATAAGTCCAGGGCGAGCACCCTCGCTTCAACTAGGTGGGGCTTCTGTTCTGCATGAAAAAGGGGGTGAAGAAGGTGAACATCCCTCTTGTGACCCAGGGCGATTTGTCCCATGTGGTGGATGAGAGGTGGGTGACGGTGTACTACCTTAAAGTCTCCCTTTTCCCCATTATCTCACAACCCAAGAGTTGGTGCAGCGGATCAGGGGTGTGTTCATAGAGGTGGCGGCTGTAAGAGGCCATCGCCCATGGGAAAATGTTGATCATTTCTTCCCCTTGCCAATCTCAGGTCCTAATGCAGGGACTGTTAAAATTAAATAAATTATTTTGCGGCGGAATCAAGCATTTATGTCATAATTATTTTGAAACCCCAGCAATGTACTTCCCTTCCGCTGGGAAATGTGGGACCAACCCCGGCGAGTTTGAGGGCGTTGAATCCATTTGATACATAATGGGATCTCCCCTATATGGCCTGGCCATGGGCGCATCTGGTTGCCTGCCGGATGAAGCGTTACTGATTTGTAAAGTGGAATCATGATGGGAGGGGAAATTAGGTGGCCAATTTTGAGTAAGGGTCAGATGACCAGAGTGAGACCAATCTGGTGTCAAAATATTTATACAATCTTGATCCTTTGGAATCAAATGGTATTGCACTACCCTCTGTTCATGTAATTTATGTTATTCCCAATCCCCCAGCACTTTAGTCTACTGTCCCTCACAGATATGGTTGTTGGTCAATTTTCTATTTTTTGTTCAATAAACAAATTTACGCATAAAATTTTTCCCCATTTTATATTAATTCTTTATTACTAGCTGCTGCCAATAGGTGCCATGTTACCTGATCTATGCAATGACTGGTTCATAGTGGCCACCATCACAACGTTTTTGTCCTTATTTCTCAAATTGGGATACCTGTTTAATAGCCTCCTGGGACTGTCCCTGATTTTTGACGCCGTTAGGCTTCAGAATGTACTACTGTTTTTGGAAATTCTCTCTCCTCAATGGGAAAGTTCTGTGACTTCTCGACATGCTTGGCAACCCATGCTATCAGCGCGAATTCAGAGCTTCCCGTGTTCCCAAAAGAAGTGACATTAGCTGAATCTGCAGCCACTTCTGAGGCCATGGATTGGATATTATCACTATGGCGGAAACTGTGATTATTAGCTGCCGCCCACAATCAACTCCCTGTCCACCAAATATCAAATTGTAAGGTTGACTATTCCCCTAGCATTATGGCTTACATTATGGGTGTTAACTCACCCTGACTGAAATCTAGTCTCAACTTCATTAACTATCTCCATGACATGCAGATCCTGATCAGGAAATCAATCTTCATTCAACCAATTTAATTCCTATTCCTACCATGTACATTCATTTGCTGCACAGGATCAAAAAAGGTTCCTCTGAGATGTTGACCTCTAAATCTTCCTTCATGCAATTCAGATGAACAATGTCATAGCCGTTGTGGGAAACCAGAAATTTTTGCTCACAGGTGCTTCATAATGGCTGGTTTCCACAAATGCTTTTAATTTATTTGAATTTAAATAGAAAGCGCTAATAAAAATTGGTTTTTTATGTGTTTTTTCATGAGCGAGATAAGGGGAAAAACGCTGATCCTCGATCTCCATTTATCTAGTATTTAAAGTAACTTTGAAGGTCAAGGGGGAATTTGGGAATATGTTCAGAATAGCCTGCACGAGTCCAAATTAGGATATATGCAGGAACAACGTATCATAGTTCAGGAACTTGCATCAGGGCAGCAGAACAAAGGAAGCAGAATTCTGATTGGCCCAAATGTACCCATGAGGTAACATTTTTATAAACTTGAGCCAGTACCCGTCTGAGAAATTTCTTGCACCTTGGGGGACCCCGCTAAGCCTATAAAAAGGTTGGGGTCCCCATGCAGGTGCATTGAAGGACTTCGTTGGGGTCAGGGGAGTGCCTTCCAATGATTTTCCCAAGGTCCATGGTGTCGTCAGAGAAATCCGACCCACTGATTTTATTGATGCCCATATGGGTTTCAAACTGGTAATTTTCCAATTAATGGGGTTCCACCAAGAATTGGCCAGGGACTTTTGGCCAATTTTCTCAACTTTTTCCTTATTATTTTTAATAAACTTGCTCTTAATGACATTAGAATAGTGTAAATGGCCAACATTTCCCTTTTTCGGCAGAACTTGACCTACAGCATTCTTATTTTGAGTCTGAAAAGGTAAATGACTAACAGCCGTAGATCATACTAACCCCATCTGTTTGTGGACCAGAAGAACCTTGCAGATATTCTCTTTGAGAGTACTCCATATCTTTTACATGTGACTGAGGTTTCTCTTCTCACATGGGTCTAACACCACGTTCTTCTTCCTTATTGCCTTCTATAACCAATAAAGAGAATCAATATCAATTCTTGTTTTCAATTACCTTCAAAGTAGGGATGCGTGAGGTTACAGTACAAGCACTCCTTGATACAGGGGCAGCAGGAAACTTTATGGATCTTATAGTTGCTCAATCACTAGACCTGGATTCTTTTCTAGCCCCTTCTATATTAGGAGCCTCATCTGAGCCAATGACTTGTCATACCATTAAGCATCCATTAAATTTCCTCATCCATGAATTCTGCTTTTGCGACCACTTTATAGCAGTTCCTGATTTATTGCACCCTCTCATCATAGGGTTAGGCTAGTGGCATCGCCAACAGGGGAAGTAGACCTAAATTAAAATCCTTGTCATTTGCTAACAAGAGGTACAGTGGTAAATTCCCACTTATTGAAACTCTCACAACAGAGGCCTCACTTAGCTCAAATTTTCCCTCTGAGCAGTCTCCTTTGGACCTACTCCTAGGACTTTCCTGATTTCCTGGCCCCATACAAGGATGGCTTTGACATAAGTCATGCAACCTGATTCCCACCACATCAATATATGGCCTTTCCTTCCAGCTTATAGTTCATCTTTTAAAGATTGATTGTCCATTGTACTCACCCACCGAGGAGGAAGACAGGGCGTTGGGAAAATAGTTGAATAATATGCTATAAAGTAGTGGACATCATAAAATCCTCTCCCATTGCCTCAACTGTAGTACTTGTCCAGAAGGCTGATGGGACCTTATGACCTTGTGTGGACTATGGTCAATCAAAAATGTGACAGCTCCTGATCCATACCATCTTCCCTTGAAACAACAATCACCCAGGCCATTGCTAAATTCTGTAATTTCTCAAAATTCAACCTAGTCAACAGCTTCAACCTGGTGACAGTCAAGGTAGACCAATAATGGCTCACAGTTATCTGGACAAGGCGTGGTATATCAATTAAAAATGATGACAATTGGTTAGAAAAATTCATCACAACCTTCTAACGCCTAATTGATGATGTCTTAGAGGACCTAAGGTTTTTCTTGCATTGTTGCCATCATTGACAACATATATATCAACTTCCCTAACCCGTGAGCAGCATGCCAAGGACTTGGAGGCCATGATTAAAGACTTGTCAAGGAAGTTCTCTTTTTTAAACCTTCAAAGTATGAATTCTTTTGAGATTATTGGGATTCTCCCTTTATTGAGGAAGCCCCAACTAGGGTCATGATCCGCCTATGGGCAGATACCGGATTGGACTTCACATTAACTTGGGTAACCCCAATTCAAAGTATTGGGGATTGGCCCTGATAAAATTAAGAATTATATAAATTATATTTGACACCAGTGACTAAATGCTGAGGATGCTGAAATATCAATTGAGCTATGGGAAATTACCATGTGACGCTAACCCAATCAGTTTACCCTTTTGGGGTCACCAGCAACTAATGCTGAGGATGATCCCATTCCCCTTGTATTACTTATTTATCACAGTTGGCAATTGACTCTGAGTTTTCCCTTTCCCTTTCCAAATCCAATTCTATCTTTGAGGTTCTATAAATACCTTGAGGCCAATTTCTATGAAGGACAACTTTTTGCAATCTCTTTTCCTTTTTTGTTTACTAAAGGTCTTGTTGGTCTACTAACTCACTGGGGCTTTGGGGCTCAGATTAAAAATGGGCACAGGTTGGATTTGCTCCCCTTGACTCAACAAGTGGTGCTCCCTGCCAGGTGCCTCTGAGTTCCCCGCAAAAGCTAATTTTAGGAAAAAGAAGAGGGGTGGTCGCAGCTGAGGGCCATTGTCCTGAGGAATATACCCTGGGCCTAAACAGCCCATAAGTATGACCTGGCCTGGCCTCTGCCCCAAGAGGGCAAGCCAGGTTGGAAAGGGTAGGGCCAGTCAGGAGGGCCTCCCAGCTGACCTGATTCTGGATACTTGGCAGACAAGCCCAGGATACCCTGGCCCCTGACCCAAGGGGGCAAGCCAGAATGAGGGGGACTAAGGGCACCCCAAAACTAGCCTGGGCGACCAAGCCCAGGATACTGGGGTTTAATCTCTGATGCCAACCCCAGCGCCAATGAAGGGTGTCAATCCATATTCTGGGACCTCCTCCCAATGCCAGCCCCAGCACCAATTACAGTTGTCAATCCTAATGCTGGCCCCAGCACCAATGCTGGCTCTTACGCTGATGCCTGGGCTACTCACTTATGACACTTTCCAGATCCCACCGTTGTTCTGCGCTGGCTACCTTGGCCCATTCCACCCTGCCGCTTGGATCTGGTGCCCCCACCTTGGCTCTGACCCCTAGCTGAGGCTTGGAGGGGGCTCTGTTGGGATTCTCCCTTTATTGGGGAAGCCCTAACATGTGGTTGTGACCTGCCTACAGGTGGATGCCGGATTGGGCTCCCCATTAGCGTGGGGTAAGCCAATCCAAAGTACTGGGGATTGGCCCCAATAATATTTTTTATATAACTGAGGCAAGCTGACAAGGGGCTGGGCATTACCGAGTATGTGTGGAAATGAGGGGGGAAGCGAAGATAGATAAATCGGGCACCCCAGGGTACTCAGGTTACCCCAGTTGCCAGCGGGACTGCCAGGTATGGGGGTTGGTGTGCTACTCTGAGGGGGTTTCCCCCGCTATGGAGCAGTTGTGGAGGAAGGGGTCTGTGTGAAGGAACCAGAGTGGGAACCACAATTCTATGAGCACCTATTGCCTTGGCCTCATATATCCATAGAGCCATGCTTGAAAGTGCTCCAATAAGTGGACGTGGAACCTGTTGATAACCACATGGATGGTTGGGACCGTGCCCTTGAACGCATCTAAGGCAATGGTATGGATTTTCCACATTGCAATGGGTATCATTAGGGACGGAGGGTAGATGGGATTGGTGATTTGATCAGGAGCGCGAGGAGGCTCTTTGAGATAGAAAGTTTCTGCTCGGTTTGGAGCTTAAGCAGGCGCGCGACTTCCTGCCATATGGCTTTGGTTGGGGACATGTTTCTAGGCAGTGGTATAGGGAGCCCTTCCCCTCCACATACTGCGCAGGATGCGTGGAGGAAATTGGAGTGGTCCGCCGTCCTATAGGTCCTTCTCAGGCAGCACCAGGCGTTGGCTCTTTCCCTTGGCTGTAGGAGTGGGTGGTGCGTCATTCCCCACACTGTCTTCTGTGTTGTTAAGACATAGGGGATGTCCAACGCATCAAGGTATTTGATTCTAGCAATGGTTGGGGTCGTAGCAAGCATGTCTCTCTGGGGGTGGTTTTCTAAATTTTCTTAATTTGAAGTGGGAGCTGGGTCGTCCCCTTCCCTGCACAGTGCCAGTGTTCTCTACGGTCCATCCCATGTGGTCAATGGCTCAGAGGATGCGTTTGAAGTGAGAGGGGGTTCCATGTGGGCCCATTGCGGTAGGGCGTTTAGCAAGGTATGATAGTAGTCTGGATGGGCTATGTGGGTTGGTTATTTTGTGCGCCTGTGCGAAGTAAGTACTCGCTGCCCTGGACTAGTGTTGCTGCGGGAGGTCTGGGGCATGGACTTTCTTTATCCAGGTGCCCAGGATGCAGCTGGCGTGGTTTTAAAAATCTATTAGTCCCATGCCTCCGCTGGAGCGTGGGCCAAAGAGTGTTTTCATCCTTATGGGTGGATGGGATCAAGGCCACAGCCAGCCCTGGATGAGCGCGCGGATTGAAGTTATGAAGGTGGGTGAGAAGGCGATCGCGTGAGCAGGGTGCCATAGTATTGGGAGGATGAGTGAGTTGTCAACTGTTACTCGCCCCGTTAGTCCTGGGGATCTTCCCTTGAGGGAGGCGACGCGTTTGGATACCCGATGAAATAGACTGTTCTCAATTGTCTCATTAGCATATACCCCTATTTCCAGCTATATCCCAAGGTGGCGGACAGTAGTGGTGGTGGGAGATGATGCAAAGGGTAAGATGAGTGTGTTTCTCCTTCTTATGGGGGCGTGAGGTTCAGGTGTTGTAGCCCAGTCGTAGTAAACTTGCCTAAGAGAATTATTTCTGTTTTACTTTTGGTGAGTGATGCGTTGCTCACCATGGAGTATTCCTCTAGGGTGCGTTCCAGCAGTCTGGCATCATTGTTGTTATCTATACCTGCCACGCAGTCATCCGCAAAGGCCAGTATCTTGACTGTTGCCTGGACTTGTGCAGTTATTCTCATGAGGCGTGAGTCATTTACGCGGAGGAGTGGATCAAAACTGAAATTGTACAGCAGTGGGCTGAGGGGGTCCCCTTGTTTAAGCCCTCTGTGTTGTGTGATCCTGTTAGTTAGGAAGCCAGGACCGCATACAGCCATGGTTGCAGATTCTGTGAGGAGCATCGCCTAGAATGTGAATCTGGGTGGGAGTTTGAAAGCGTGTAGGCATTCCTTTAGGTATGGTCAACTAACGCGGTCGTATGCCTTTTCTTGGTCTAAGAAGACCATGGCTCCAGTTGCTTTGGACTGATATATGTTTGCAACAGGGTGTATGTTGTTCCAGATTGAGCGCCCTAATATAAACCCAAACTGGTTGGGTGACAGGACTTTAGAGGCTATTGCGCCTAATCTGGCTGCTAAAATTTTTGTTAGAATTTTTGTGTCAGTATTAGATAGTGCAATTGGACGCCAGTTGGCCAGGTACAATTTGTCACCCTTCTTATACAGGGTTATGAAATATGATTCATGACCACCATGTAGGAGGCGTGTTTCCAGAAAGCACTGGTTCATAGATGCCAAGAGGAGGGGGTCAATTTGCTTGAAATATTTTTGTAAAATTTGTAGGGTATCCCATTAGGCCCTGGGAATTTCCTACGTGGTGCACCGCGGATTGTATCCCAAAGCTCCTCCCGTGTTATTAGATTTAGTATATTGTAGTCTGGAGGTGTGCTTTGTATTCTGGCAGTATTTATAAATTCCGTGATTTTTTGTGGGTCAGTCATTCTATCGCGGTATAATTCAGTGAATAACAGTGTACTTCCGCCTTGACCTCCTCAGGGTCAGTTGCCATGGTGCCATCAGCCTTGCGGACCTGTGTGCATGCGGGCTGGTTGCTGCAGGAGTGGAATTGGTGGAAAAAATATGTCAAATATGTTTCGCCTTTCTTTATGAACTTACATTTGTTTGATACTTTGATTCTGTGTTGGTGCTCGAAGATGAGGGTGTTTAGGTGGGCGGATATTTCCGCCCATTTGCTTCCCGGCTGGGGCTATAACCAGATCTCAGGGTGTTTAGCTTGAGGTGGTCCAGTTCCGCTAAGGTATGCCTGATTGTGGCTGTGTCAGCGGTGTACTTGCACGATGCAAGATGTCAGGTTTTGTTGATTAGTTCAATTTTGAAATTTGCCCAGGTTCAAATGGGATCCAAAGTGAATGGGGCTGTGAATTCTGGGTTTATGGCCTCATGTTTGACCCAGTTGGATATTTTGGGCAATATTATGTTTTCTAGGTTTAGCTTCTCCCAGGGCTTCACTGTGCGCAGGTTCAGGTTGGCGAGAGCTGCACTGAAAGGAGTCAGTGGTCAGAGAAATTAACTTCTTTTATTGAAAATTTGGAAATGCTTGATTAGTGGGATTGTGGAATGAGGATGTGTTCAATGCGGCTCATTGATATGAGCACTCCCTTGAGTATGTTGGGCCATGTCATGTGGGGAAGGAGTGGTGATCTGGGGGAGGGCATCCTGTAGGCCAAGGGATGCCTTCATTGTGTGGAATTTGATGTGCCCTAGTGGGTATCCCCTGGGGTTAGGCCATTGGTCCATGTCAGGGTTATCCCAGTAGCTAAAGCTACCCAACAGGATGGTATCTGGTGGTAGGGTGAGTGTTGGAACGGTTTTGAGAACTTGTTTTCTCTCAGCTGCAGTGCAAAGTGCATAGATGCTTGCTACCAAGATTGTTTCCTCTTGGCATGTGATGGTTGCTACCAGGACGCGGCCATGAAGGTATGATGAGGATTTTGTAATTTTTAATTTTTTGTTATTTTGGACAATCACCTCACAGTGAGACATCCACACCGATTTTGATGGTGAGACCCTGGCTGACAAGGATCCTACTTCCCCCTGTAGACATTGGGTTTCTTGGATGGCCAAGATGTCTACAAGAGGTTTTCGCAGGAAGTCCAACTTTTTGGCTTGGGACGTTTGAGCCCTGGCTCACATGATGTTTAATGTCCCTATTGACACTGAGGTTCCCGCGGCGCCTCAGGAGTGGTTGGGAGGGCCCTCTGGCCCTAAGCCACCACGGCTCATTTTGGCCATGCTCCACATCTGTACTCCAACTCTCTCTGTGACAATGTCAGTTCCCTTATTCTGACCCAATTTTTTGCAGGAATTGCGGTTTTTGAAATTTTTGTTATCTTTTCCTGCACGTGTCTCATGATGGTTCACTGTGAGGTGCTGATTGGATTCTGTAGTTTTGGGGTTTGAATTTGGAAAATTGTGCACCACATTTTCGCCCATATTGCAGCTGAATTGTTCCTCGAAGGTGCATGATTGATGTCACTTGGTTACTCAGTCCAGTTGCTGTGAAAATTTTCAACCTGGGTATATTGTTCTGATTGGTTGGCTTGGTGTATATCCACTATGCCTCTTGAATTTGTCCGGGGTTAATGGATGTTTCCACGTGCGCTGCTGCTCAGCCGCTGCCCACTTGTGGGCTTTTTGTGCCGCTTTGCATTTGTTTATGTGTAACTGGGTCCATTATGGAGTAAAGTTCATCCTCACCCCAGCGGAATGGGTGGTGGCTGACGGTCATTCTGGAGAAGTTTTCATTATTTTTGTCCATGGCTTCCTCACAGTAGTCTGCTTCCATTAAGCTTCTTCACGGGGCAGAATGTTCCTTGTGTCTCAATGAACCACAGTGGTATATAGGTGGTGCGCATTCTGGTGTGATTTAGAATGCGGATGACTGACCCCCATCTGCGAAGTGAAACTCTGCTGTGTGGGGATTCTTGATAGGTCATCTTACACTTCAGAGAGCAGGTTGATCACGGCGATAGCTTTGCCTGTGCACAGGGTTGGCATCAGGCAAAATTGTTGTAATTCAATTTATACAATTTTTGTAGGCTATGAGCCCTTTGTGGAGCTCCTCCTCAATTACCTTATGGGGAAGGTTGGTAGGGAGCGAGTTGAAAGAGATGAACAAAGTTTTCACTTTGTTCCATCTGGTGTGCATGGTGCGCACTATTCTTTTGCCCTTGAGAAGGGTAATTTTGATGCATACTTTTGCTACAGCATCTTCTTCTTCAGCTGTTTTGAAACTAATATTGATCCAGCCATGGCCCATGTTGTTGGTGGCGACATATACTGCGTGGGGAAAAAGGGAGGACTGTGCCTCGCATGTTTTCTCCCATAGGTTGAGGACTCATCCCCAAGGAAGAGTCAAAGCCCATGTTCCACCTTTGAAAGGGGTTGGTTACACTGGATGTACATGCATTGATCTTGTTTTATAGTAAATACCATAAAACAGTATGGTGTCTGAGTTTGTGGTTTCTTGACAGCTTGGGTTCCCGGTCCCCCTCCAGGGCGTTTCTGCCCTTAGGTGCACCGTTTTACACACCTCTTGATGTGATGCTCGCCCAGGTTGTATTAGATTTAATAAAATCGCCCATCTCTCCCGTGTGATTATCAAAAATTGCTATTCAAATTGAATAGTAGTAACTAAAGTGATTGTTACAGGAAAGAAAAGCTGGCCCAATAATATTTAAAATATTCAAATTATATTTGGCACTGGTGACTAAATGCTGAGGATGTTGAAACTTCTTTTGGCTGTATGGATTTACCAAGCCGCCAAACCAATCAATTTACCCTTTTGGGATCACTGGAAACTAATGCTGAGAATGATCCCATTTTTTGTATTATTTATCTCAGTTGGAAATTGACTCTGAGATTTCCCTTTCCCAATCTGATTCTAGCCTCAAGGTCCTATAGATACCTCAAGGCTTATTTTAATAAAGAGCCGTTTTTTTGCATTCTTTTAACTTTTAGTTTACTAAAGGCTTTAATGTGCTATTATTTCTCTGGGGCTTCAGGGCCTGAGTAATTATGGGCATAGGTTGGAGTTGCTCCCCCATGGCCCAACAGAGATGAAGTCAAATTTTTGTTAAACCTGGTCCACAAGGATGGTTATGCTTTCCCTCCAAGTATTTTGGAAGTCATCCAGTCCTGACCAACCCCCACTACTCAAAAGAAGCTCTGAAGCTTCCTCTGCACTTTGATATTTTTAAAGAAATTCTCCTCAGCCTTTGCCCAGTTGGCTGCATCCTGTAACAAAAGAAAAATCTCCAGTTTCTAAATGACATCATTCAAATAGATTTGACGCTAACTGAGAGCGCCAAAACATACCACCGCTAAAGTTGATTACAAGGTTGAATAGTAGTTGGTCCAACCTAACTATGCGAAAAATCCCTAAACAATTTCCAAAAGACGAACAGGTAAGAAAGGTGGTCATCGAACCCTGTTAAATTCTCAGCATAATGGGTTGATTCCACTGAGCTGATTTGCACAGGGTATTAGCCACTGAGCAATAAAATCAGATGATATGTGGAACACCAACTCTCAATAAAAACTGATAGATAAAATATCTGGAGCAATCAGTTTTATGTGACACTTTTTGTTATAATAAAATAAACGCAGAACTTATCTGTGGACTACTAAAAACCTCTTCTTCACATTCTTCTGAACAATTCTTATCTGGTATTTTAAGTTAAATCCATCCTCTGCTTAGTATCTCCTATTAATTCCCTTTAGGAGTTTTCATCTATCTTGAGGTTTTAGCGAAACTCCCTTGATTTGACAAAATATTGATACTTCAATCAATTTGCTTAAATCAATATAACTTTCCTCTCAATCATGAGTCTCACCTTAACTCAAATATCTGATCCACTGGAAGGTGTAACTTATTGTCCAGTCATGTCAATTTCTCAACATTACCCCCTTTTACTGGATGATATGCTCATATTGCTTATATGCTCAAAGGAACACTGCGGGAACTCAGTTGATAATCTGACCCCCTTCAGGTTCCTTAATGGTGTAGGCATCCATGCCAGTATTCTCAATTAGCTCAAACGGGCCAGCTCAGATATTAGAGAGCTTTTTTCTTCCCAAATCCGTGTTGATAATAGAATAAGACATGTTCTCCTACAGCAAACAGCAGAGGTCCACTACATCTTTTCTGGTCAGCCACCTGATCACGATTCTTCTTGGTAAAACTGATGGAATAGGCTTCCATTTGTAGCTTGATCAGCGTTTCTGTTAGATTAATCAAATATTGCTGGGGTTCCACACCACCAGTTTCCTCTACACACGAGTAAAGCAGGGCAGGCAGATCTGGATGTTGACCATACAGCAGTTGGAAGGGGCTCTTGCCAGTAGACGAATGATAGCTGATATTACACAGTGCATTCAAAAAGTTCCGGGACTAACGTTATAAAGACACAACTTTACAAATAAATAAACTTACTTTTATCATAATTTAACATACAACCTTTCCCTCTCTATACATATTTATATTGCTAAAACAATTGTTAAAAGGTATGCACATAGTTCCTATTTTGTATAACCATGTTTAAACCAGCTGTCACATTCTTCTGAATTGTCTCTACTTTATCAAAAGGATGAACCTTTAGTGCCACCTTCAGATTAGAGAACAGAAAGAAGTCAGACAGAGCCAAATCTGGTGAATAGGGTGGATAATTATAATCTGAAGGTGGCACTGAAGGTTCATCCTTTTGATAAAGTAGAGAAAAATCAGAAGAATGTGACAGCTGGTTAAACAGGGTTATACAAAATAGGAACTATGTGCATATTTTTTAACAATTGTTTTAGCAATATAAATATGTATAGAGTAGGAAAGGTTGTATGTTAACTTATGATGAAATTAAGGTTTATTTATTTGTAAAGTTGTGTCTTTAAAACGTTAGTCCCGGAACTTTTTTCACTGTGTATATGCAAACACAAATGTAGGTAGAAGTTACTTCATTCCAAGGGTTGATCCTTTACCAACTTACAGAGTATGTTCACTAAGGTTCGTTGACCTGTTACAACATCCCATTTGATTCTTGTTTCGTAGGGTGTGGTCAAAACTCCGCAGGCCTCCATCAACTTTTTCACCTTGGGAAAGATGTGCAAAGTGAAATTGGTTTCATTGTCCGTTAAAATAAACTATGTGCAGCCATGTCACTGTATAACGCACTCCATAATAAACTTGGCTGTAGTGACCGCTCCCAAGTTGTTATTTTCTTTGGTCTCCACCCATCTTGTCAATTGATCAATTGTGACAATTATACACTTAGATTGGTTGGTGCCAGGTGGCAGAGGTCCCACTACATCAAGGTAAACGTTGTGCTAGGTGAACTGGGGCTTAAACAGCTCTTATATGGTCTTCTTGTGGAATGGCTTTTCCACTTGATACTGATGGCAACAACTTACCATTTCCAGCACATCGTAATGCATGCTCTCCCAGTAGTAATGGGGTCTCAAAAACTCCAGCATTTTCCACAATCCTCCATATCCTACAGCCCGATGAGCATCCATAATAATTGCGGGTCTAACTGAAGGTTTAGGGAAACTCAGCGTCGAGTCTTCAATCCGCTTATATAGTTCCCCCTCACATAGAAAAGTATCCTCCCTGGCCCATCTAATACTTTGATCAATTGGGTGGCTCATTATGGTATTTGCCCACCTTCATCTTCTCATACATAATATTGGCCAAATCCACCATAATAGCGACCATTGGTATCTGTGAAAGGCAATCTGCGTTTTGATGTTTCGCTCTCAGCTGGTGTACAATCTCGAAATTATATACTTGGAGTTTCAACTCCCAACACGCGAGCTGTCCTTCAGGTTCACAGAGATTTTACAGCCAGCGCAAGGATGCATGATCTGTTACCATGTGGAATTTCACCCTGTGGAGGTATACTTGAAACTGTTTATACATATATATTACTTCTAGGAACTCCCACTCAGTCACAGTGAAATTTCGTTTATGACAGTTTAAACTTCAGCTATAAATTGTGACAGGGTGCTCTACGCCATAATCATCCTTCTGAGATAATACTGCCCCTATGGCAGAAAGCGATGCATCCATTTGTACTATGAATTGTTTTTTCAAAGTTGGGTATTGCAAATTGGGTGCTCTCACCAATGCATTTCGTAAGACATCAAAAGCGAATTGCATTGTTTTTTCAGTCAAAAGTGGCATTTTTCCTTAACAACACAAAGAGCGGTGCCCCAATACAACTGAAGTTAGGAATGAACTGCCAGTAGTAACTGACCATGCCCAAGAACACTTGGATATCTCGTTTATTACCTGGCTGAGCCATCTTGATTATTGCTTTCACCTTTGCCAGATTCAGTTTAAGCCCTTTTGAGTCCACTATGAACCCAAGGTATTCCAGTTGCTCTTTAGAAAAGGTACACTTCCGAGGCTTGATCTTGATATTAGTATCAGTGAGTCAGCGAACACTTGTTCTAGATGGTCAAGATGCTCTGTGAACGTTCACAAGAACACATCGATATCATCAAAATAAACTAAAACGTAGAGCAGCTTCAGATCACCCAGTATTAGATCCATAGCACGCTAGAACCTAGCTAGGGCGTTGCACAAACCCTGTTGCATACGTGTAGGCTGGAATAACCCCTTCAAAGTAATTATAGCTCATTTCTCGCGTTCTGACACTGGCAATTTGATCTGACAGTACACAATAAAAAATCCATGGCAGAAAAATAATTAGTTCTTCCAAGTTTATCTAACGTGTCATCAATCCATGGAAGAGGGTAGGAAAAATTTCTTTGTATCACTATTTTTCTCTTCAATAGTCAATGACCATCAGGTTTTTGCCATCTTTTTCTTAACAATAAGCACCAGTGATGCCTAAGGACTCTTAGAGGGCTCTAACATCTCTTGTTAAATCAATATGTCTACCTCATTGGAGACAACCTCTTCCGCAGCCTTTAAGTGCCAAATAAGCTTTGATCAAATGGGAGGGTGATCTCCCATATCAACCTGATGCACCACCCCTTGGCCGCACCCAAAATCGTAATCATCAGAGGCAGAAATATCTTGGTATTTTTCAAATAAAGTTATCACCTTTCTTTCTGTTCCTCTGACAATCCAATTATAGATTCATGCGGAACCACTGCCATTGAGCTAAATGATGGAGTTGCTGGTAGGCCAAGGTCCTCCCACAATCTGATGTCATGAATACAGTAAACATTATCAATAGAGGCCAAATGTAGTTAAACTACCACTTGATGCCTTTGGATTGTCATCGACTCATTATGTAGGTTATCTAGAAATATCTTCACTTTCCCATTTCCTGGTAACAGTTGCCCCAGAAAAACATGGGTTCAAGCCGTGATTTCTGGTAGGGCCCCTCAATTTTCCTGTATAGCCCTTCAGGGTATGTCTACCTAGAGCTTGTTCCCTATTATGACCTGATGACCAGTATGTATGATCAAAGTAATCACTGCTCGTAGCAGAATACCTTTGTACTCATAGATCTGGTTGGAGAGGGCTCTGGTCCTACGCTTCATTTGCCAATATTTGACAGGAATCACCCCATCACTATATGCCAAATTGGTCTAACTGAAGAGGAATAGATCCTTTGGGATTCCGCTAGAGGTAGAGTAAATGGGGATCTGTTGTCCCAAGATACTAAAGGTTTCTTCCACCATATTGGCCACAGCTCCAAATCGACTCATGAATGCAGCGCCAATCAGTATATCATAGTTATTATCTGACAAAAACACAGCTGGAATGGAAGCCCTAACTTAACCAAAACGCAAAAGTAACGCACCGTAAGCTCCTTTGGACACAGTGCTTTGTGCCCCTTGGGTCCCATACACTACTGATAATCCACATCAGGCTTCAATGGAAGCTTGGTCACGAGTTTGTTAGAGATTATAAAAACTTGGGCACCATTATCTATAGTAACTCGGATTTTTTTTCTGAAAAAATATTACATTAGGTACACTTCAAATAAGAAGAACCATTAATGCTTATTACATGAACGTCCAAGGGCTTTTTGTTACTAAGGAAAGAGGTATACCCATAATGACATGAGGATACTCCTGAGCGATATTATCTACTGAAAGGCTATGTAAACCCCACTAGGGAGGCGACATCCGTTGAGGGTCCTGATAACTTGTGCCATTTTGTTCCATAATCTGCCATGCATACGGCTTCTGCACATCTCAACACGACTCAGAGTCTGAAGTGGAATAGTTGATCTCTTGAAAATGCTGAGGTATCCTCCAGAAGTTATTGGTATAATAAGTCATCAGGCTGAGTTTCTGAGCCCAACGCAAAGAGACACTTGGGAATCCTTAGGGACAATTAAATTTGAATTAGAGGAGGTAGAGTGTCCCATCTCTACTCCACTCAAGCTTTTCCCTGCTTGATCATACCAGACGGCACCATATACACCTTCTGGTTGCCTGGGAAATTGGCCTCATAATGCACTTTTTGTCCGCACAAGAAACAAGCATTTATAAATGGCTCTTGTCAATAGTTTGCGCCTGAAAGTCTGGATTGAAAGTTAACAAAATTATTAAAGCTAGTTTGGGGATGGAGCAGCTGAGCGTAAGGAAGGAGAAAAGGATTCTCCAACATATAAAGTGGACAAATTTTTAATCACTTATAACTGGGTCATTGCTGTCCATATCCTTAGAAGTATGCCTCGGCGGTAGCAGGGGCCTTTTGTTCCACATTGTGAGCACTAAAAGTAACGGAGAGACAGCACAAAGAGTTCACAATTTGAAGAAGCCCCGTGTCTTCATCCAGTAATGAAATATAGCATTATGCAATTCATGGTATGGTTTGACAGCCACCATTGTAGCTATTCCTACATCCTCAGTGGTTAAGATATTGGCTCCTATTAGCACATGAGCTTATTCTGTGAATAGCTCTGCGATCATCACCAGTGACTCATTCTTTTGAAACTGTCTGGTCAGGAAGTTGGCCTAGCGCTGCGCCATCTTAGCTTCTCCCCCAAACAGACGGAGCACAGTCTCCTCTACCTCTTGATAAGAATAAAACTATTTTTGAGGTAACAAAAGACTTGGTCTGCGCCCTCAACGTCCAAAGCGCAAATCAACAGTTTCGCTTTTCACCAATCTGAGGCCCCTTCCACAAAGAATTTGAACTAATTAATTACCCATGCATCTATCCACCACAACTGAAGATCGGCAACTTCTCAATTCAAACAAAATCACCTTGCACCAAGCTCCAACTGCAAGTAACGGCCAAAATAGGTTCCAAAGGACCAGGGAAAACATTCCCTAGTGGACTAGCATAGTATTACGCAGTTGGATTTGAATCTGCCATAGTGGATGGGAAGAAGTTGGGTTGCAATAAGGACTGCTGCGACTCCTGAGAGATAATTGCTTGCCAATTATAGCATTCTTCACCAGAATCACCACTGACTGCACCTTTACCCCCTGTCCAGGCTGTTCAGCAAAATGTTTGTCAATTATTCACTCAGCTTTAACTGAGTAGCACCTACACCAGCTGTCTTGCACCTCTTGTTGAAGCGCTTCATACTAATTTTCAATTCGCAGTAAAATCTTGCTTGAAGTCCATTTTATGCTCCATTTCCTGAAGCCATGAGAGAACAGCCTCCACTGTGCTTTGCATTCTTGCATGCTGCCATCCACTGTCACACGCTTTTCAGTTTGCATCATCTACTTAATTAATGTGTGTGGAACACTCTCGCACCAGCTCCTCGTTGGCCTATCAAAGGGTATCCATTTGCACTCACATATCTGCATACTCTACTTCCTCGATGAATGGAAGGGTAATTGCTTAGCTTTAATCTGCCTGACTAACACTTTCAACTGTGTAGCCTGACTCAGCAACTGACGATATTCTGTGGATGCCAAAAAAGAGCTGGTTGTATGGTCAGCCATCCGCTGGTTACTCCACTCAACGCAAAGTTGACTAAAATCAGCTGTCACAGAGTCAACCTGATCCATTATCTACCGCTCCGTCAGGGTAACCCTATCTCTAATCTGAGCCATCGCCACTTCAATCGCTTCATCCCATTCCACCAGGTCCATTATAAACCACTAGGTGCTACTTCCCAATGTGGTGACATCCTGAATCCATTCCACCAATAGGCCGCGCTGATTCAACAGTTCCCTTATCACTTAAGGTTACTTTTGATTTACTGTGGAACCAATACGTCCAACTGACAGCGGACGTCCACAACACGGTGGTCCACATGCACTAGCGCCCCTTGAGCCTCCAAAAAAGAGTGATCAAGACAGTCAAGTAGAAGGTGAGTATTATTCTGCTATGCTTGAACAAACCGTATGACATCCCCAATCTCAATGTTGTGGTGGGCCAGCACACGTAGTAGCTGGCGTCTTGATAGCTGCAAGTACATAACCAAATATTCTTTGGTTCCGTGGGTACTAAGGCTGACAAGACAGCCCTGAGGTAGCCACGTTGAGATAGGACTATACAATGCATAGCGGGTTTCTTGGTCCCATTGGTTTTAAATAAACTCAGAGCATGCTCCCCCCGCCTTATATTTATAAATTCAATGTTGCTCAGAAGCCATTTTATAATTCCCCACAGCTGCTGGGGGGTCACATTTGCATAGCAGCCTTGTTGATTTGCTGCCAATGGAGAACATCTTCCTAACTGCAAATCGATCATAGCATCCTCATCACCTGGCTTTGTCACCGTGAAAAGTGCTGGTTCATTGTTGGATGCTTCCCTAGCTTCCTCAGCATATTGAGCGTGATATCTGATCAGGTTTTGGTGTAACAAGTGAGGGCTCACTATGATGCCCTAGTGCCAATAAGCTACAGTTGACCAGTGGCCCCCTATAGTAAGCACCATTGTTAAATTCTTGGCATAATGGGTTAATTCCGCTGATATGGTTTGCAAATGGTATTAGCCACTGAGAAACGCAATTGGAAGATATGTGGATCACCAACTCTTAATAAACTGTTAGAAAGATATATGGAGTAATTGCCCCGATTGCCAATTTTAATTATAATATAGTAAAGGCAGAACTTTTCTGAAGATGACTAAAAACCTCATCTTCTAATTCTCCACTCAGCTCTTATCTTAGTATTCCATGCCAAATCCCTCCTCTGTTTAGTAATCTCCTATTTGTTACTTTTTAGGAGCTTTCTTTTATCTTGAGGTTTTGGCGGAACTCCCTTTATTTGCCAAACTATTGATACTTTGATCAATTTTTCTTACTATCAATATGACTTTTTGCTCAATCTCAAGGCTCACCTCAACTCTAATTTCTGATCCGCCAGAAGGTGTAACTTTATTGTCCAATTATATAAATCTCTTGACAAGCCCCAAAACAACCTTTATTTTGTTATCAAATAGAAAGGACTGATGATTAGAGTTCTTTTGAGGAACTTATTAAAACTTGCTCCTAAGGAGGGAAAATTCAGGAGAAAAAAATTCTAAAGTGATCTTTGGAACTTGCTGGCAAAACCCAGCGCTTAAACCCAACCAAAGAAGAAAATCTTTAAATTATTCAACTCAGGGTTCAGAAATTTAATCCTAAGACAAAATGCAACGATTGACTTTACTTGATTATTACACTAACTCACTAGAGAGAGGGCCCCAGAAGAGGGGGTCCCACAGAGGGAGGCTGCCACCATGAGGGCTTCCTGGGTGAGATATTTCGAGCCCTAGGAAAATTCACCCAGAGAACTTCTGGACTCTTCCTGGGGAAAGATAAATGGCGAGGGTGAGTCAGGACTGGGCTGCTGGAATCAGCTTACCTGGAACGAGGAAGAACGCCTAGCACTTGTCTGGGGTGCACTCCCCTCCTGGGCTTCTATTGTTGATGATCTTCCCATCTTTCCCAGGAAGTCGCTCTCTCCAATGATAACATGAGAGGGGCATGCGGTCCCTCGCAGCTGGATGGCCATCCCCTTGCAAGAAAGACTATCCGTTGGTGAGGAAGCCCTGCTGAGATAGGTCCCCTCAGTGCCAACTGAAACCCTGGTAAGGGAGGCCCACTGGGGTTTTAAGCTGATGATCACTTCAGGACAAGGGTTGGCCAAAAGTCACCATCTCCCACTGGTGCTAATTACTTGACAACTAAGGCTATTGTGACTACTGAGGTCAGTCAAACTGAAGATTGGTGGCATTCAGAAAACACATTTGTCTTCAAAATTATGTAATAAATAGAAAATCCCTAGTATCTGAGTGCCATGGCTGCATATAGATTTTCAGCTAACTGACATTGCAAAAAATATACCAACTCAAAGTTGGTTTTAAGGTTAAATTTTAGTTGGTTCAATCCAACTACTTTAAAACTCACTAAAAGAATTTTAAAAGATGAACAGGTAAGCGAGAGGTCAGTTAACACCAAAACATCCTTTATTTTATTCTCAAAATAAAAGGACCACAGAGTAGAGTTTGTCTGTAGAGCAAATATGAACTCACTTTAAGGAGGGAAAACTCAGGGAAAAATACCAAAGTGAGCTTTAGAATTTGCAAATGTAACCTTTTATGTTTGCCTCTCAGGGGCCTCGCCTAAACCATAGATTAGGCTCCTATGAGCCTTAATAATGGCCCAGGTGAGGCACAACTCAGAGCCCAAACCAACCAAAGCAGAAAATCTTTTAAACGATGAAACTTGGGATTTGGAAAATCTGAACCTGAGTCAGAAATGCAACGATCAACTTAGCTCAAACTTTACATGTTTCTCCATTCATTGAGAGAGATGAATGTTCCTTTTCAAATGAACGGATGATTGCTAAAAAGCTTTTTGAGGCAACTAAAAAATTTTTTTGTCAGCGCAAGTTTGCAAAATGCTTACACATCCAAGCCATTTATTGTGGTTTGTGATAATCTGCAGTTGCAGTTGGAGCAGTACTATTACAAGAGCATTAAGATACAGAGCATCGTGTGACATAACTTTTAAAAAAAGTTCACCTCCAAGTGAAGACATGGGCCATTTATGATAAAGTTTTGACAGCAGTGTCATGGTCGCTTACCCACTGGAGATATCTTCTCCAGGGAATGACATAAAATCACTGTACGCACTTACCATTAAACCTTATTGTACTATTGTAAACCCCAGAAGGTGGCCCATCCCATGAACATACCTACAGGAGTCTTTTCAACTTTCACCTCAAGTACAAGTTTATTAAAGGGCCACTAAATGTGCTTCCTGACATGTTAAGATGCAACCCTGCCAAGGCTCCATGCCCAGAGGATGATCTTTCTGAGCTCACCACTTTGGCGTACTCCTCCATGATCCTCACCCTGGCTCCAGTCACAATAATATGTTGACTTAGCCCCGGAGTCACCCATATGTGAACTCTTTTTTGACGGTCAATTATTTTTCCTTGATGTGATAAAGTTGGCGAATGATCTGAGACTAGGCAGCACAAACGGCCTTTATAATCCTTAAAAGATGGGATAATTTTATTTTGAGATAGGGTTTGGGTGCCACTTACCTTACGCATGCAGGTAATTGAAGAGCACCATGACTTACCTGAAGTAGGCTATCTTGTTCAAAGAAGTGTGCTGAACCAGTCAAGATGAAACTACAATTGATCTGGATCTCCAAAGGTATCCCAAATTGGGTAGCATGCTTTATTACCTGTGCGCGCTCCAAATATGACTGTACAGGGAAAAAGGGCCTCCTCCACCCTTTGCAACAAGCTTAGGGCCCCTAGACATCTTTCTCAGCGGACTTCATCGTGGAACTCTTTGAGTTTTAAAAAGCCCCTATGGGCTCCTAGTGTAGGCAACTATTGCGGGATGAAGGCCTGGGGTACTTCCCCCACTACACTAGGGCTGCGTGAATCTAAGCTGCACTCAAAATGTGGGCCCGACCACAATTGGGAGTAGCTCACGCTACCCCTTAAAAAGACATATTCCAGCCCTGTTTAAGTACTGGATAGCTCGTCTGCACCAGCCAGGACAGGCGATATGCCTCTCATCCCCCTTGCGGGGGACAAGACCTGATAACCCCCAAGTTTAAGGCCCCTGAGGGGGGAAGCCGAAGCCCTCCCCTTTGTCACCTGCTTTTTTACCAGAGTTATGCTCTCTGGCCCCTTTTTGTCCGGGAAGCCTTGGAGTCCTTTTAGATCAGCCTTAATTTTCTTGCATGATCCATTTTCGCTGCCAGCCAGCTCATGCTGACCAAACTGGCAGATAGCTGAGCTTCAGGCCAACTTGGGGAACTGTGGCGTTTATTGTAGGAAGGTGCACTGAAGTTCAGCCAACCAGGATTACCCCTCCTTTTTCCTGGGGTCTGCACCCGCGCAACCCCAGCTTGTGGGAAGGCTGTTTGAAAAGCACCTTGCCCAACTAGTACCCACCTTCTGCCCATATTCTCCCCTCAGGGAGTGTTAGACACCTGCAAGAACAGGTTATCACAGTCATCACTACCATCCCGCACTTCTTTCAGGCCACTACAGGACTCGACCAACTTGCCTCTCTGGGTTCTGGTGTTAGCTACTCACCCATGTTTCCATAGGCTTTCCCCAGTTGCGCCATGTAGAGGCCCCAGCTTACCCTAATTAGCCCACCATTGTGGAACTCTTCATGTCTGAAAGGGTTTGATGTCATATTTGTGATTGTTGATAGATTTACCAAGTTTCACTATTTATCCCATGTAAAACAACCATAACAGCAGAAGATATCGCAGCTCTCATCATTACTCATGTGTTCTCCATGTTTGGACTCCACAATAAAAATTGTGAGTGATCTCATTCCTCAATTTACAATCCAGTTTTGGGACGACTTTCTGGGACTTCTCAGTATCAAGCCCTTCTGTTCTATGGCATATCACCCACATTCAGACGTACAAACTGGGAGAGTTAATTAATTCTCAGAACAATATCTTCTTTGTTATTCTTCTTTCACCCAGGATACCTGACTATATAACTAACTCTGGCACAATTAACTTACAAAAATACGCTAATCTCTTTCATTGTATTATTACTTTTAAGGTGACTTTGGGGTGCAATCATTCATTCCAGATCAGGTCACGCCTGACCTCTGTGGCTCATGCAGCAAAGGACTGCACCACTTAGATTTGGGACACACTGAAACTTGTTCAAGAGCATCTGTTATAGCCATTAGATTATAAAAGTTTGCTGATAGGAAGCGACTTCCAGGGGACAATATCTCAGAAAGCTCGCTTGTTGTGCTTGACACACTCCTCTTAAGTATAAAGATCCATTATAGAAGCTAACTAGTAAGCGCTTAGGGCCTTTTTAAGTAGAAATAATTTGGGCAATGGTGCATACCTCATTGAACTTCCCGCACATTGGAAACAACATAATGTATTCCAGATTTCCCTTTTATCCCCTTTCAAGGGAGAGCAACATACTACCCCAAAGCCTATCAATGATGGGTAATTACAAGAGGCTTAAGTTGAGTAAATTCTGCCTCAAAGAAATCCAGGAGGTCTTTCCAGTAACTTTTTGCATGCAAAGGTTACTCTGCCTATTATTTTAGTTATATAAGCTTAAGGTAATGTAATAATTGTAAGGAGATAGTGGCCGAGTTCCATGAGTCAATTCCTCAGGCCCCCAATCCACCTAAGAAAATCGCTGCTATACTGGCCATCAATATCCCTATCACACAAAAGAACTATGACCTGGTTCGTGTACCAGGAATAGGGATCGTTCCTGTACATAAGGAGAGTATAATGTAAGTCTGGAAACCCCACCTCTTGGGTTATATTAGGGAAAGTTCCCTTACAGAGGAAAAAAAGGATCTAAGGCACCTGTGGAGTTTTTGGTTCTACTGGGTGACTTGTCCCATGTCGTTGATAAGCACTGGGTAACCGCTTCAGCCCTCAAAACACCTACCTTACCCCCCCCCCCTTTCTTCTTCTTTCCTTCTGAAAAGTAACAAGGAGTCTGTAGGGAGATAAATATGGCCAGATACACCAGCAGGCACCCATCCTCTTTTCATCCCCATTCTGTCATCTCCCACCCATTTGGAAACATAAAAATTGATCTCAAAACTCTGGAAAGCTTTAATAATTCAAAAACTGGCTATAGACACGAGATTTGATTAAAGGTCTTGGGCGCTGATCTGATTCAAGAATTTATTCCTGACTTTTTATATAAATTTAAAAATAATCTCTGAAATTGATTGTGCTGAAATAAATTCTTCTGACCTTAAATCTCTGCAAATTTGATCAAGTTTGGATCAGTTAGAGTACCACAGCCACTGATCTGAGATTACGTTTTCAGAGCTTTTAAGACCTCATACATAAGTTATCTGACGACTTCTCAAACACAGGCTGCTCATCTCAAGCACATCAGCTGGTATAGTTCAAATCATCCCCCCAATCCCTTCCCCCACAACCAAGTATAAAAGACAACCACTTCTCCTAGAATTGATTGTTGGTTCATTTCTTATTATCATTTTAAATAATAAACAGTTTCCAAAACCCTTTCTTCAGAAACGCTGGCCTACTTCCTACCAGAATTATCCATTCAAACCCAACTAAACACGCAACAATCAGTACTCTGTGACCAATGATTGTTAAGTGGGCACTCCAATCCATCAATCCAGAAGCTCGCTATTAACTATCTGAGGTCAATAGAAGTTACGCTCCCAACCTTCTCCTTTAAACTGCCATCCAAGAAGGACTCCCCAATCCACCAGATCCAGTTCTAAAATCCACATCGGTTTAGCACAATCTAGCCAACCAAAAGTCTTACAACTTCCACTTGAGATGCCATTGCTATCCGCCAAACTCGCTTCGCCATATCAACATTAGTTTCAGTGCAATCCAGATGAGATAAGGCCTCACACTCCACCAATTTCAATAAGTCAATCATAGGTGATGATTGCCCATCCTCACAGCCTGGAGGCGATGACTGTGTACTAGATTATCTGGAGCACCGCTTTTTGGGACAATCTGCTTTGATTTACAATAAAAAATTGAAATTCCATTCCAATGAATTTTCTGACTCTGCGTAGCAGCTCAAACACCCAACAACCACGAGACAATGATACGCACATCACATAATTGATTAGAGCCAATATCTATAAAATCATGAACTTAATCCTCATTTTTATGGATAAACAACATTAGATGAACCTAAGGAATCTTATATATAACTGAACCTGTAGCCTTTAAAGCTATAACCAAAGTCCTGCAACTGCAAACCCAGGAGGATTGGTCATTCTCCTTGCCTCTCCCACCCTTGGGTTGCTCCAGCAAAATCTGCGGTTGCCTCATTGCAGCATCTGGTTTGTTATGGGGCTTTTGGTACGTTAATGAAATTTTACTAACCTCACAGGAACCATAGGGCGTCCCTCCTCAAAGACATTAAGACTTCTATGCCATTGATATTCTTGGCATTTCAATATGCTGTAATACACCCAGATTGGAAGCCCAGTCTTACTCTAAATTAGAGGAATCTATGATTTGCTTACTTAAATAAAAGGGTTGAATCTTAAATGCAAAATGAAGCTAAAATTAGTTTTCTTTACAAAGTTTTGTAGTTTTGATTTGTATGCATTTTTATAAAGAGATTTATTTTTCTATATCAGAGGTCTATGATACATTATTTCCTTTATAAATGCTATATACATTTATATTTATATTTGGGTTGGAAATCCAAGGGACATATACTTCTGATATAACGAGCTTAAAATAATAATAAAATGTGAATAATTAAGGACACTTTAATGGTTTTAAGCCCCTAATGTTGCCTCCAGTACCACCAAGTCTAGGACGATGGGGGGATTGTGCTGATTTATCCTTGGATGCAGCATGAGTGAGGGAATGAGTCAATATCTAAGAACCATATGGGGACCTATGAATTGATCATCCTTCTGTTGCGTGAGGTCATATTTCCAAACGACCATTCTTATAAATGTTCCAATATATGGTAGTGAAAATAATTGATGAATTCATGAAGGTTAGGCGTTGCTCCTGCAAATGAATCAAATAATATAGTATGGATTAACCATGGCGCTATTGCTACTATTAACGCCCATAAAGATGGATGAATAGGTGACTGCATGTTAAGAGCAAATATATTCCTGCCAAACTAAAGATTGCCCAATGTCTTGAAGAATAGGCGCATGACTTTTTCCAGAAAGCTACCAATATTAGACATTTTTCTAGGCGGTGTACTAAGCTTCCATATTGGCCACATATTATACATGAAGAGGTGCAGAGTTTAATTGGTCTGCTTTGAGATACACTCCGCATGCATATCCATACATGTCCCCATATCCTGGGTTGTAGTATTGAGCGGTGTTTATATCTCCAGACCAGGCTTTGGGTCTTCAGGGGTATGTCCATATGATTCAGATAATCAATCATAAAAATGGTACCAGGATTTTGGTTTATTATTTATCTGTAACTACTTGGCCATTAGATTCTTGTTTGTAAGTTATCTTTGGGAGACCTCAGTGACTGGTCTGGCCTCTTATGTGGAACTTCCACTCTGCTCTTCTCATGAATAAAAGTATTCGTTTAAAGTGTACAGGAATGCCATGCGATCCAGAAGCCATTGGGTGAGATGCTAGATACTTAATTAGTGAGTTTGGATGATCTGGATTTATTAATCGGAGCACTTGTGTAAAATTAGATCTTGCTGCTCTAGCCCAATGTATGTTTGGAAGGTTTGGAATAGCCACCTTAGCTATCCAGGAAACTAGTATGTAGTTCGCTTGCTCTACATACTTAGTTAGCCCCATACTCCAGTCCTCCTAGGGCAAATAGTGTTTCAAGGAGCACAGGGGCTTTATTGTTAGAACAATTGCCATCCATGTATCAAGGCATATATTGTGTTAAAAAGAAAGGTTAAAAAGCAATTGCATAGGCCGTAAACCATATGATTAATAATATCATGGAATTGGCTATCACAACATGTCCAGTTATATCTGTTTGATGTCCATGCAAGGAGGCAATGTGTTTTGTTATTTTATCTATAAGTTTATTTTCCATATATTGTTTGCGTAAACCCCTGCCTTTAACCATATCTCCAAGTGGCAGACAAGACAAGCTTCCAGCTTGGTAGTGAAGGAAAATTCCAGTGGGGTAATTGATGATCTTTGGCTCTCAGGTCTGGTGAGGAGCCTTGAGGCTGTATTTATCTGCTGACCCAAGGTAGATGGCGTCTAATGGGTATGATATTTCCACAGGAGAATAATTTCAGTTTTTCCAGTATTAAGTGATGAGTTGCTTATGGATGAGTATTCTTTTATTATTTTTGATTATAGGAGCATCTTAGAAGTTGGATGTATCCACCACAAAGTTGTCAGCAAAAGCCATCATTTCGACTGGTGGTTGCCCATAGACATTAATTTCATTGATAATGGCATTTGATACTCCGTGGTGAGCAACGCATCGCTCAACAAAAGGAAAACAGAAATCATTCTCTTAGGCAAGTACACTAACAACTGGGCTACAACACCTGAACCTCATACCCACATACAAAGAAAAAACCCACTTATCTTACCTTTCGCATCACCTCCCACCACCACTCCTGTCCGCCACCTTGGGATATGGCTGGAAACAGGGGGATGTTTCAATGAGACAATGGAAAGCAACCTACTACAGCGGGTATTCAAACCGCGTAGCCTCCATCAAGGGAAATCCCCAGGACTAACGGGGCGAGTAACAGTTGATAACTCACTCATCCTCCCAATACTATGGTTCCCTGCCCACGCAATCACCTTCTCACCCACCTTTATAACTTCAATCCGCGCGCTCATCCAGGGCTGGCTGTGGCCCAGCTCCTATCATCTCATACGGATGGAAACACTCTTTGGCCCACGCTTAAGTGGAGGCATGGGACTAATAGATTTTGAGAGCCACGCCAACCGCATCCTGGGTACCTGGGTAAAGGAAGTCCTTGCCTCAGACCTCCCGCAGAAACACTGGTCCAGGGCAGCGAGGACTAACTTCGCACAGGCGCTCAAAAGACCAACCCACATAGCCCACCCAGACTACTATCATACCTTTCTAAACGCCCTACCGCAATGGGCTCACATGGAATCCCCCCTCACTTCAAACGCATCCTATGAGCCATCCACCGCATGGGATGGACCGTAGAGAACACTGGCACTGTGCAGGGAAGGGGACGACCCAGCTCCCACTTCAAATCAAGAAATCCAGAAAACCACCCCCAGTGAGACATGATTGCTACGACCCCAACCATTGCTAGAATCAAATACCTAGATGCGTTGGACATCCCCTATGTCTTAACAACACAGAAGACAGTGTGGATAATGACGCACCACCCACTCCTACAGCCAAGGGTAAGAGCCAACGCCTGGCGCTGTCTGAGAAGGACCTATAGAACGGCAGACTAATCCAATTCCCTCCATGCAACCTGCGCAGTATGTGGAGGGGAGGGTTCCCTATATCACTGCCAAGAAACATGCCCCCAACCAAAGCCATATGGAAGGAAGTCGCGCGCCTTCTTAAGATCCAAAACGAGTAGGAATTTTCTATATCAAAGAGCCTCCTCGCGCTCCAGATCAAATCACCAATCCCATCTACCCTCCGCTCCCTAATAATACCCATTGCAATGTGGAAATCCATACCATTGCCTTAGATGCGTTCAAGGGCATGGTCCCAACCATCCATGTGGTTATCAACAGGTTCCACGTCCACTTACTGGGTCACTTCCAAACATAACTCTATGGATATATAAGGCCAAGGCAACAGCGCTCATAGAATCGTGGTTCCCACCTTGGTTCCTCCGCGCAGACCCCTTCCTTCACACCTGCTCCATAGCGGGAGAAACCCCACCGGTTTAGTGCACCAACCCCCCATACCTGGCAGTCCCGCTGGCAACAGGAGTAACTTGAGTACCCCAGGGTGCCCAATTTTATGTATCTTAATTTTTCACACATACTCGGTAATGCCCATCCCCTGGTCAGCTTACCTTTGTAAATAAATGTTTGATAATGGCAATTGTATTCCGTATTATGGGGATCAAGACTAAAATTATATAGCAGAGGGCTTAGAGGGTCCCCTAGTTTGAGTCCCCTCTGTGGAAAACTAGGTTAGTTAAAAACTTACTCCATGCACAGCCATGGTGTCTGACTCTGGGAACAACATCACCCAGTTTATGAAACTATTTGGGAGTTTAAATTTTTGAAGGATGGCTCCGAAATAAAAGTCCAGTTCACCCTGTCATAGGCCTTCTTTTGATCTAAAAATATAAGCGCTCCAGAGGCTTTAGATTGGCTGACATTTGCAACTATGTAAATATTGTCCCATATGGATCTCCTTGGGACAAATATATATTGTAAATGGGGATATCACATCAGTTGCAACCTCCCCTAATCGTTTAACCATAATTTTTGTGAATCTTTTAGTGTCAGTACTAGTTAATGAGGTTAGGAACCAATTGGATAGTTTTAGTCTATCTCCTTTTTAAAATAGAGTGAAAATGTATGCTTCTTTACATCCAGGTAGAAGGCATGTTTCCATAATGCACCTATCCTTGGAAGGTAAAAGATATCAGATATGTTAGTAATATATTTTATATAATTTTCTAGGGAAGCCCAACAAGTCCAGGACATTTGCCTCATGGTGCACCACGCACTGCTTCCCATAATTCCTCATATGACTTTTATTTAACCGAGGTAAGCCAACTAGGGGATGGACATTACCAAATATACGTAAAACTAAGGAAATAACCAACAAATATAAAATTGGGCACCCCAGGGTACTCAAGTCACCCCTGTTGCCAGCGGGACTGCCAGGTATGGGGGTTAAAGCGCTAATCTGAGGGGTTTCCTTTGCTATGGAGCAGGTGTGAAGGAAAGGGTCTGTGTGGAAGAACCAGAGTGGGAACCATGATTCTATGAGCGCTTTTTACCTTGGTCTCATATATTCATAGAGCCAGGCTTGGAAGTGCTCTTTTAAGTGGACATGGAATCTGTTAATAACCCCATGAATGGTTGGGACCATGCCCTTGAACGCATCTAATGCAATTGTGTGGATTGTCCACATTGCAATGGTTATTATTAGAGATAAAGGTATATGAGATTGGTGACTCGATCTGGAGCGTGAAGATGCTCTTTGATATCGAGAATTTCTTTTCGTTTTAGATCTTAAGCAGGCGTGCGACTTCCTGCCATATAGCTTTGGTTGGGGGGCATGTTTCTTGTGGTGATGTAGGGAACCCTCCCCTCCACATACTGCGCAGGATGCATGGAGGGATTGGATTGTTCTGCCATCCTATAGGTCCTTCTCAGGCAGCGCCAAGCGTTTGCTCTTATCCTCGGCTGTAGGAGTGGGTGGTGGGTCATTTTCCACATTGCCTTCTGTGTGGTTAAATCATAGGGAATGTCCAACATATCTAGGTATTCTATCCTAGCTATGTTTGGGGTTGTTGCGAGCATATCTCTCTGGGGGTGGTTTTCTGGGTTCCTTAATTCGAATTGGGGGCAGGGTCGTCCCCTTCCCTGTATAGTACTCATGTTCTCTATGGTCCATCCCATACGGCGGATGGCTCAGAGGATGCGTTTGAAGTGAGGGGGATTTCCATGTGAGCCCATTGCGGTAGGGCGTTTATCAAGGTATGATAGTAGTTTGGATGAGCTATGTGGGTTGGTTATTTTGAGCGCCTGTGCGAAGTTAGTCCTCGCTGCCCTGGACCAGAGTTGTTGCGGGAGATCTGGAGCAATAGACTTCCTTTACCTATGTACCTAGGATGTGATTGGCGTGGCTCTCATAATCTTGTAGACCCAAGCCTCCGCTTGAGCGTGGGCCAAATAGTGTTTCCATCCGTATAGGAGGGTGAGAGCTGGGACACAGCCAGCCCTGAATGAGCGCGCGGATTGAAGTTCTATAGGTAGGTGAGAAGGCGATCGCGTGGGCCTGGTATTATAGTATTTGGAGGATGAGCAAGTTAGCAACTGTAACTAGTCCTGTTAATCCTGGGGTTCTTCCCCTAAGGGAGGCGACGCGTTTGGATACCCGTTGTAACAGGTTACTTTGCATTGTCTCATTAGCATATACTCCTAATTCTAGCCAAATTCCAAGGTGTCAGACAGGAGTGGTGGTGGGAGGTGATGCAAAGGGTAAAATGATTGGGTTTATTCTTCGTGTGTTGGTATGAGGTTCTGATGTTGTGGCCCAATTGTTTGTGTATTTGCCTAAGAGGATGATTTCTGTCTTTCTTTTGTTGAGTGATGCATTGCTACCCTTGGAGTATTCCTCTAGAGTGCGTTCCATCTTTTGGGCATCTTCATTGTTTGCTATACCTGCTACGCAGTCATCCGCAAAGGCCAGTATCTTGACTGTTGGTTGTCCTTGTGCGCTTATCCCATGAGACGTGAGTCAGTTACTCAGAGGAGTGGGTCAAAGCTAAAGTTGTATAGCAGTGGGCTGAGGGGATCCCCTTGTTTGAGCCCTCTGTGTGGTTTAATCTTGTTTGTTAGGAATCCAGGGCCACATACAGCCATAGTTGCAGATTCTGTTAGGAGCATCACCCACTTTACAAATCTTGGTGGGAGTTTGAAGGCATGTAGACATTCTTTTAGGTATGGCCAGCTAACACGGTCATATGTTTTTCCTGATCCAAAAAGACCAGGGCACCAGTTGCTTTAGATTGGCAAATGTTTGCAACAGGGTGAGTGTTGTTCCAAATTTTACGCCCTGGTATAAACCCAAACTGGTTGGGTAAAAGGACATCAGATGCAATTGTGCCTAATATAGCAGCTAAAATTTTTGTTAAAATTTTTGTGTCAGTGTTGGAGAGTGAAATTGGGCGCCAGTTGGCTAGTTCAAACTTGTCAACCTTTTTATACAAGGTTATAACGTAGGATTCATGGACTCCTGGTAATAGGCGTGTTTCCAACAAGCTCTGGTTCATAGACGCCAATAGGAGGGGGGCGATTTGTTAAAAATATTTTTTGTAAAATTCGTAGGGTATCCCATCAGGCCCTGGGCATTTCCTACGTGATGCACCGCGAATTGTCTCCCAAAGCTCCTCCCATGTAATTAGGGGTAGTATGTTGTAATTCAGTGGTGTACTTAGTATCTCAGCAGTTTGTATAAATTCTTTGATTTTTTGTGAATCTGTTGGCATTTCGCGATATTATTCAGTGTAATAGTGGTGTACTTCCGCCTTGACCTCCTCAGGGTCAGTTACCACGGTGCCATTGGTCTTGTGAACCTGTGTGCACATGGGCTGGTTTCTGCGGGAGTGAAATTGGTTGAATAAGTATGTCAAACAGGTTTCGCCTTCCTTTATGAACTTACCTTTGTTTGATACGTTGATTCTGTGTTGGTGTTCGAAGATGAGATTGTTAAGATGGGCAAATATCTCTGCCCATTTGCGTCCCCAGTTGGGGCTATAGCCAGATCTCAGAGTATTTATATCCAGGTGGTCTAGTTCTTCTAAGGTACGCTTGATTGTGGCCGAGTCCGCGGTGTACTTATGTGATGCAATATGTCGGGTTATGTTGATTAAATCCTTTTTGAAATTTTGCCATGTTCTGATGGGATCTGAAGTGAATGGGGCCGTGAATTCTGGGTTTGTAGCCTTGTTTTTGACCCAGTCAGATATATCAGGAAATTATATACTTTCCAGGTGAAGCTTTCTCCAAGGCAACACCTGTGTGTGGGATTGGGTTGGCGCTAACTGCACTGTAACTAATAGGTGGTCAGAAAAATTGATCTTTTTTGTTGTAAATTTGGAGATTCTTGTGTGGTGGGATTGCGGGACAAGGATGTGGTCAATGCGAATCATCAATATGAGCGCTCCCTTGCATATGTTAGGCTGCATCATGTGGGGAAGGAGTGGTGAACTGGGGGGAAGAGCATCCCATAAGCCAAGAGATGCCTTCGTTGTGCGGAATTCAATGTGTCCTAGTTGGTATCCCCTAGGATTAGGCCATCAATCTGTATCAGGGCTATCCCAGCAGTTGAAATCGCCTAACATAATGGTATCTGGTGGGAGGGTGAGAGTAGGAATGTTTTCAAAAAATTGTTTTCTCTCAGTTGCAGTGCACAGTGCATAGATACATGCTATCAAAATTATTTCCTCTTGGCATGTGATTGATGCTACCAGGACTTGACCTGTAAGTGTGATGATGAATTTGTAATTTTAAATTTTTTGTTGTCTTGGATGATCATTCCACAGTGAGACGTCGATACTGATTGTGATGGTGTGACCCTGGTTGACCAGGATCCTTCTTCCCCTTGTAGACAGTGGGTTTTTTGGATGGCCAAGATGTCTACAAGAGGTTTTCGCAGGAATTCCAGCTTTTGGCTTGGGACATATGAGCCCTGGCTCCCGCGATGTTTAGCGTCCCTATTGACACTGAGGTGCCCGCGGCGCCTCAGGAGTGGTTGGGAGGGCCCTCTGGCCCTAAGCCACCACGGCTCATTTTGGCCATGCTCCTCATCTGTACTCCAACTCTTTCACTGCCATTGTTGGTTCCTGTCTGGGATTGGTGTACTACTGACCTGGTTGGGGTAGCTAACCATGAGTTAGCATAACCAAGGGGTTTAGCCCAGTATGAAAAGGACAAAAGAGGGTGTCTAGGAATAAGTAATGGTGGGTAAGCAGGTATGGGATTTGCTTAAAGACATGGCTTTAAAAGGAGAAATTTGGAAGGGTATTTCTTGTAGGCTGGGGTAGTAGATCGGTAATGATAACACTTTAGTAAATAAACTTAATAGTGTTTGCATTATAAGAATAATTTATTGACCGCAAAGATTAACCAAATGAATGCCTTGGTTTTATATACCATCCAACTTCCTGGACTTACCTAAGCTTAATTGATTTTAAACAGTGCAATATTCTTCTCTGGAGCTTATGGGATTGCAACTTGCATGCGATTTTGAAAGCAGTGGGATCCGTCTCAGTCTCATTATAAATTTCGTTTTTGTGCGATTAATTGACTGAATACTATCACAAATAAAGTAATTTAAATGATTGATTGAATATTTTCACTAAAATCATTAATTTGATATGCAATTATTCGATCTAACTTCATCACAAATCATATTGATCTGACTGACAATATCTATAATCTTAGGTTTCCACTAATGTCAGGATTTACACTGACAGTTCCCTTGATCTGACCAATGATTCAAGATTTTGCGGTTTTTTACATTTGTGTCAACTTTTCCCGCACAGGTCTCATGTTGATTTGATGCAGATTGTTGATTGGATTTTGTATTTTTGAGGTCTGACTTTGGTGAATTGTGCACCGCATTTTTGCCCAAATTGCAGTTGCATTGTTCCTCAGTATGTGCATGACTAATGTCGCTTTGTGACTCAGTCTGGTTACTGTGAAAATTTTTGACTTGGGCATACTTTTCTGATTAATTGGTTCAGTGAATATCTGAAATAATCTCACAAATTTGTCCGGGGTTAATGGTAGACTCTGCATGTGCTGCCATTTCAACTGCTGCTCGCTTACAGGCTTTTTGTGCCACTTTACGTTGTTTGCTTGTAACTGGGTCCACGATGGAGTATAGTCCATCTTCACCCCAGCGGAATGGGTGGTGACCATCAGTCATTTTGGCGAAGTTTTCATTATCTTTGTCCATTGCTTCCTCACAGAAATTATTTTCCATTAAGCCTTCTTTCACAAGGCATGCATGTTCCTTGTGGCCCAGTGAGCCACAGTGGTTGCAAATGGGTGGTGCGCATTCCGGTGTAACTCAGATTGTGGCCAATTGGCCCCCATCTGCAAAGTGAAATTCTGCTGTGCGGGAATTCTGGATAAGTCCTCTTCCACTTCTGGGAAGGGGTTGATTATGGCGATAGCTTTGCCCGTGCACAGGTTGGGCATCAAGCAAAATCACTGTAATTCAAGTTGCTAAATTTCTTCATAGGCCATGAGACCTTTGCGGAGCTCCTCCTTGATTACCTTATGAGGAAGGTTGGTGGGGAGCGAGTCAAAAGAGATAAACAAAGTTTTTGCTTTGTTCCATCTGGTGCGCGTGGCGCACACAATTTTTTTGCCCTCAGGGAGGGCAATTTCCATACAGACTTAAGCTGCAGCATCAGCTTCATCAGCTGTTTCAAAACCAATATTGATCCAGCTGCAGCCCATGTTGTTGGTGGCTACATACGCTGTGTGAGGGAAAAGTGAGGGCTGTGCCTCACATGTTTTCTCCCACAGTGTCAGTGACTCATCCCCAAGGAAGAGTCTGATCCTGTGCTCCACCTTTGACAAGGGTTGGTTGAACTGAATGTACATGTATTGCGCATGCTTTACAGTATATACCATAAACTAGATGGTGTTTGAGTTTGCGATTTCTTTATGGATTGGGTTCCTGGTCCCCCTCCAGGGCGCTTCTTGCCCTTAGTTGCACCATTGAGTGCACCACTCACCGCGACGCTCACCCATGTTGTATTATTTTTATTGATAAAGTCGCCCATTTTTCCTGTGTGTGATTATCCAAATTTGCTGTTTAGTTGAATTGTAGTAACTAAAGTGATTGTTATGAGAAAGAAAAAACGCATAATTCCTCATATGATATTAAGTTAATTAAATTAATGGTTTTAGCTGCGATGTCAATATGTGCATTTGTAATGATTTTTTATTTTCGCTAGTTTGACCAGGTTGGATTTATATAAATTTATATAAAACCTGTGTATTTTGGTCACAGCTTATTTAGGTGTTTCTGCTATGGAAGTATCTAGTCATAAGACCTGTGTACAGTAACCATGTTCTTTTGGGCACTAAATTAACGTAAAAATAACTCAAACAAGTTTCTCTGTCTTTTATGTTTTTTGCTCTTTATTGAACACCAACGCGGTGTTGATGTTCATATATCTAGTATTTAAAACATTAAGAAACCTCTCCCTATTTACATCCCCATCCAGGACTGTATCCTGTGCTTGATTTTGTTCTTATTTATTAGAGGTAAGCTGACCAGGGGACTGACATTACCAAAACTAAAAAATAAAAACTAACATAACTAATCGATTCAAACAAAATGCCTAAAATGAGCAGATTGAATTATACACATTATGTGAAAACAACCAAACAGGTGGGGCAGCAGAAAAACGCTTATCCAACCTTGGAGGAAGGGGAGGGGTGATTGGGGGACTTATCTCTGGCAGCAGCTTCCTCATCCCAGAGTAGGGCACATGTCAAGGTGGAGAATAAGGGTGTTGGGGCATTAGTGGGATGTGGTTCAATATCACTAATGATTGGTATCTCATGGAATTTACCAGCTAAGAAAATGGAGCTGAAATTTTCAGCTAAAGCCTTTTTGGCTTTGATGCGGGCATCTGGGAGTTTAATTAACGTGGCAATATTGGTTCAGGTAATCTTAGCTTTAGGATTCTATGCTACAGTTTCCACGTTTTGGATAGCGTCATTGACATTTTTTGTGCATTTGAAATACTGTAATCTTAATTTGTGGGGTGGGGGTTGATGGGATAACAGGAGAGGGAATACTGCCTGTGATCATTACCATTTTTTTTGACGACAGCTTTGCAGAGGTGATGACAATCTGGAATGGCAGCTGCTTTGACTGTAAGCTGGTGGTCATTGCAAGATGGTTCAGAGTTTGGCTTTGGGGCATATAAACGAGGGTGAAATTTGGCGTCCCATTATGCATTAATGAACCGCTCTATTTGCAGAAATGGTTCATCAATGAGATCACCTGAATCATCAATTTCAACCAATAACTCCCATGGGTTCTAGTTGAATTAAATTGGGGAATCACGTATGGTTGAGGTTTAGTTGATTTATATAAGGAAGAATGGGATCAAACTGGGGTACAAGCTAGTGAATTATTGGAGAAATCGTGTGTGGCACTGGGGCGAGGAGGAAGCTGATTGGTGGCCGCAGGTGCAGCTGCAGTAACATGCTTTGGGGGAGGAGAAGGTAGGATCATACCCCTTACTGGAACTGGCACTTGGTGGGCAGCATATTGGAAGCTGGTAGATGAAGAGTCAGAGCTATGGAAGCAGCTAAAGAAGGGCACTTGCATTTTGAGTGTTCCAGCTCGAAACAGGATGGACATATCATCTGCCCGCCCTTAAAATGTGGGCCCAGAATGGATGGTCAGGGGCAGAAGGAATGATATTGCAAGGGGAATCAACAAGGCGATTTTATTAGATTCAGGGCTGATAGTGGCATACGCCTGAGGCTCAGCAAGGCGTGTGGCCCCATTTGGGACCACAAATGGTAAGATAAGGTTGGAGCCATAGATTGCTAAACTGTCCATCAGCTCCTGGTGGAGCACCGCAGGGGGTGGGAAAACCAGAAAATTGAACCACCAAAATGGTACCTGCTGGGATCTGGGTCCAAATTGTGGGAGGGGGGTACCCTGGAATACTAAGGGCACAGTTGCTGCATTGGAGGTGTCAGCTTCACAGGTGAAGCTGAGATCAAAATACCCCTTAAAGGGGCAGAAATTAATAAAACTGGCAAGAGTCATCACCACCTGAGCCATTTTGATAATGGATTGATTGTGGTAAGGGAAAAGTTTCCCACAGTCAACCCTAAGGCCAAAATGCACGTTGCTCTAGGGGAACACCAAGGGGCGACGAGGTACACTTGGGTACAATCAAGGTGAGCGTCAAGATCTTTGAGAGGAACAAATCATTCATTGGATTTGATATGACTGAATGAGTCAGTCCAAGTGCATTTTCCTGAAGGACAGAAAATGGTGGGGGTATTTCGCCACTGCCCCACACTGGAGCAGCCGGCGGAGAATTTAAGGACATCAAAGTGAAGCTACAGAGGACAATCAGAATTTGCTTTTTTGTAAGATTTGCTCATAAAGATAAACCAAGTGGAAAGAGAGTTTGTTGCTTGGCATTGTTTTCCAGGTAATTAATTTTGGCCAAAAAGTGTTTAATGGTGTCTGAAGCTGACCTGTATCTTCTTGATGTTGTATGTTTAATCTGTTGTATTGTTGATTTTATGAAAATTTCCCAGGTGATCTGTGGGTCCAAACAGAAAGGTGTTTAAAGAACTGTGTTGAGGACATTCCCTCAGCCAGGATTGAAATTGCAAGTCGTCTAAATTTTCTGGGTATATTCTGCACCATCTGGGTGTTTGGATAATTGTTTCCGCTGGTGTGAAGCAAACTGAAACTAGCTGTTGGTCAGAAAATTCATTTTTTGTAGCCTTGAATTTAAAATGTGGAGTCAAAAGAATAGTGGCACAAGTATTAGGTCTATTCGTAACATTAAGTAAGTGCAACTTTGTTCACATGTGGGCATGTCATGTTCTGCAGGAGAGGCGCCCATTTAGGTAAAGGATCATATAGGCGCAAGGTAGCTTTTAACATGCAAAGTTCCCCTTGCCCTTATGGTGTCTCCATTGTATGTGGCCATTGGTCAGTGTCTTGGTTAATTCAGCAGTTCATGTCTCCCATGACGAAAGTATTTTCTGGAAGATGGAGTTGTGTCAGATTTGATAGAAACTCTTGACGCTCCATCGCACAGTTTGGTGTGGTCACACTGGCTATTGTGTGCACCTCTTTGTGCCATGAGAAGGTAATGAATAGTATGTGGCCATCCTAAAACAAATCTTCATTAATGAACTTTAAATTTTGGTTCACATGTATCATCACCCCACAGGGTTGTGACCAAATCCAATACTGTTGGAAGGATCTCTTTTCCCATGCCTCCTCCTTTCCTGGTGGAGAATAATTTTCCTGAACCACTAGGATGTCCACAGGGGGTTGCGCAGGGGACTCAATTTTTTGCCTGGGACGTTAAGGCCTTGAGTCCCTCCATGTTCAGCATCCCTATCTCTGAGACGCCCAGTGCGCCTCAGAAGCGGTTAGCAGGGTACCTGGACCTACTCCCTCTCCCTCATTGCTCACCTTTGCGTCCCTGCTATGGGTGGCATAATGATGAGTAGGTGGTGGGGTATATTCTACCCTTTTGTTACTACTGATTTCATTCCTTTCCTGTCCTTTCTGGTTTTCAATTTATCATTGCGGTGCACTTGTGTGTTCTCATTGGCCACAATTTGTTTTACACATTCAATTGTTGGTTTTCACTCCTGATTTGGTTGTACTCCGCAATTTTGGGGGTGTACCAAACATCATGTGTGCTGCATCTGCTTCCAAATTGTGTTTCTTTGAGTCCTTTTTGTTTGGATTGGTTTCTTGGTTTCTGTAAATTTGCTTGGCTCATTGTTGCAATTCTTCCATGTCTTCCTGAATCTGTTCAAGCGAAATGGATGATTCTGCCTCGCCTTTGCCTTGGCTGCAGCCAACTAGCAAGCTTGTTTGGCCATTTTCTGCTCCTTTGAGGAAAATGAGTCAATAATTTATATTGTCTATACTTTCCCCAGGTGAATGCTTGTGTTATATCAGTGATTTTGACATATTCTGAGTCATCTTCGCCCATTTCTTCCTCATAAAATTTCATTTCTCTTAGGCCTTCTTTTATGGGATAAGCATTAATTTTGTGCCCCAAGGGCCGACAGTGGTTGCACATGGGGAGCGCGCTCTCCACTGTGCGTGGAATAATTGGGATATTGGGTCAGAAGGTAAGTTGATAGGGTGTATGGCTACCAACCTGAAGGTTGTGGGTTTGATTCCCGCCCTTTGCACTTCAATTGGGGTGCCAACCAAAGTAAGCTATAGGCGGTTAGTAGGTCTAATAACATGGAAACCTTACCACTGATGTAACCAGAAAAATCCGGGTCCTGATCCAGAGTGGAAAACTTTCTACAATGGAGTTGACCCTCTCTGGTCTCATGTTGATGATTTCTTTCTTTTGTTAATGTCCGTCCCCTGGTTGGCTTGCCTTAAATAAATTAAAAATATTTGGGATACTTTGCTGTCAATAATAAAGGATGCAATATGGGGGATTTTTGTGATATCCTCCTTTATCTCCAGGCTCTGGGAAGTAATTGCAATTGCCTTCCCAGTGCTAAGGGTCAGCATCAGCTGGAATCTTTGTACTTAAAATTGTCTAATTTTTACATAAGATCCCAAGCCCTCATGGAGATTTTGTTCAGCTACTGTGCAGCCTGTGTAGTCAGAAGGTATTTTTAGTTATAAAAATATCTTTAGATTCTGTATAATGTGTACCTTTGGTCAATACTAAACATTAACCATTGGGAAGGTTAATCACTACTCTGACATTTGCAGCACGTTTGCTTCCACCACTTTCTTGAACCTAAGATCCACCCAACAACATTGGATAGTGTAGGTTGTCATGCAGACAGCATTCAGGAATAAATATTGTTGGGCTTCACCAAAGTTTTCCCACATTGCTGGTGCCTCTGTGCCCAAAAGTAAACAGATTTCGTGTTCAACCAATTACAGTGGTTAAGAGTGGGACACTTCCATGTAACTGCAGTATTTCACTAAAAAATCCATGAAACCCATGGGGTGCACCACCTAAGGTTCTTATTTTTACTATGATTTTTGTTTACTCCTGAGCGCTTAATGCCTTTGGGCGGTGCAGATCCAGGCCCACTACCCTTTACTGTGTTTGCCCAATTCTGTCCTGGTTTAGTAAACTTGCGCATCTCAACTGGTATTGATTATCAAATTGTTTTTTAATCAATTGTTTACTAATATGTGATAGTAATTGGAAAGAAAAGTTTTTGTTTCATTAATGCTTAACAAATATATCTAACTGTGAATTTTTAAAGTTACCAACTAAATAGACAATAAAAAACTATGTAATAAGTATTAAACAAAAAGCAATGATTGCAAAAGATATCTGAGTCGCTATGACTTATATCTTGCATGAGATGGAAGACTATCTAAGCTTTATGTATTATACACTTAAATAGACTGCAGGGTAAGTCTATCAGACTTTACAACCTCATTTAAATGCTAAATTATGCTTGAGATTTAATTTATTTAACTTGCTTACTTGCAACATATACATTGTGAGCAACTTCATCATCGTTTATTGTTCCTTATAGTCCTTTTTTGTAGAATAAACAATACTTTAAATAAAAATTATCATTTTAGCAAGACCTAAAATATAATATATAATAACTTCAACATAATAAACTTTCTATCTGAAATCCAATTTGCTTTTATATTCAATGTGAGGCAGTCATATATATGACTTCTTGAATTAATATGATTATTTCTTCTTTTTTGTAAATTTAATCTGAAAAATCTTACCTTAAATATCTTAATTTTATTTTTCTGATGATGTATCTACTTTGATAATATTATAAAGCCTGTTAATACTTGAAATTCTAAGTCAAAAGTACTGTTTACATAAATTCTTCAAATGATTATAAAATGCAGGACATCCTTTTATATTTTACTATAAAATAAAAGTTAGCGACTCTTTTTTGTACTTAATGATCATAAAATAATATACAAAGAAGCTAAGTTGAGAAACTTTTATCTTAACTTATAAGTCATTGGTTGCCTCAAGTTTACAATACTAGTCTATATCAGACAAACAAATATAATGTTCTATTCAGATTTAGCTGTAAAAAATGACAACGTTTTCTAAAATAAAACTGCGCAATTTTCAAAGGATTTATGATTGAGTCTCATGTCAATTTCAGAGGTGTTACTTGACAAAAATAAATTAATAGGCTTCATTGGTTATTTAAGCTAGGCCCTGTTTTTAAGATTTTTATTTATTTGCTCTTAGTGCTAAACATCGTATATGCAAAGCATATGTTTAGTTTTTAGGTACACTTCTATTATTGACTACATTTTGCAATAGGTTTGACTATAGACACTGATTATGGTGATAAATTAGATATAATATAACTTTTTTCAGTAGCACAATGTATTTCCTGACACATGCTGTTACAATAAACATAGCTTATGATTTTTGATAATGTTTACTGTTTAATAAACAGTTAATTATACACTCAGAACTATAATAGAAATTATGCGCATGCTTTATGAGTTCCTTTGTGTTATGCATGTTATAAGATGGACCATCTAAAGGTAAAATATTCTTGGATACCATTGTAAAAGGACAAAATATGCATTTAGGGCTTTACAATTACAAAGCTTAGTAATACTAAGGAGAGTATCTGTAACTCTCCCATTCCCATCAAGGTGGTGTAAGATGCACAGCCACACCACTAGGGAACTAGCTTTTAGCAAAAGGGTAAGCAGGCACCGCTAAGGATTCTGGAGCAAAAGGAACCCAGGGAAAGGATGTACAACGATGTAATTATTATTTAAAAGCAAATAGATAACGATACTTGGTATGATCTCAAAAGGATAGTTCACAACTAAGCGGAGATTTATGCAATAGTGCTTGGGTGCCTTAATCTGGAGAGGACCATGGCGGCAAGAGGTTCACTTGATATAGTAGATATTTTAGTATAATAAAAAGACCAACTTTGTTAGAGACCTCTTCAAGGAGGTCCACACACAGATTCACCCATGGAACCATATTTTAAAAACGTAAGCTAATGGGAGTTTTTTTTATGGAAGTAGACCAATGAGGAAGGTTGGTCTCAAGAAAACTTGCAAAACAAGTGGTGGGGGAATTGTCAATTGGTGGAAGTAATGCTAATACTAAGTGCATCAATAGGCGCACGCTTCCATCAGCCAGGTTTTATAGCTTGATATTGACTTATCTCAAGTTATTAATTGTAGGCACAGATGACCCAATTTTGGAAATTGAAAAAAACAGGTTTCAAAACCCTGTTTGCTGAGCAACAAAACTGAACTGTAGCCATTATAATATAGCTAGTGCGTTTTAACGTCCTTTCCTGATTACAAGTTGAGCTTGACACACATCCCCTGGCCCAACCTGATAATATCTAGCCTGCACCCATAGTTGGTCCCGGGTATGTTTGAGGTCAGAAAAGCCTTATAACTCAACATATTTAGCCTCTTGATGACCAGCTTTATCCTTAAAGTTGGTACCCTCAATCATGTCATCAAGCCATGACATTACCCTCTTGTTTTTTTAAGGCTCCAACTTCCTCTAGGGGATTTTGCAAGAGAAAAGGTCTTTTTGGGCTGGGGTCTACTTCATAGCGGCAATGGTTTGCTGAGACTTTAGTCCTGAAGCCTTGAGGAACTGCTCATTGAAAACTTTGATCAAATCCTGAGCATGGGCGCAGTTGCACGCTAATATCCAACTGTTTTCCACTGCGTCAAATCCCTTCCAGGATACTAGGTACTCAAGCCTTCTTCTAACTCTGATTGAGACTACAATAACAGCTTTTCCCACTTCAGTACCCCTTCCACAAGATAAGCCTCTGGAGTCTCTGGGAGGGGGCCCTCAAACAACATAAGCATACCTTCATGGAAGACCAAAAAATCTGGAATGAGGGGAGAGAGATCCAACTGGTATGAGGCGTGGCCCGCCTCAATGACAGTGAGGTAAGGCCCAATATTTTCTGGTCCCAGTTTTTTGCTTAGTTGCTTGATGAGGATGTTTCTAGCATCTGGCATCATGAGATACCCTTCCTTGTACTCAGGACCTACCCGTCTCTTCCCATTGCATTCTCCATATAAGTTTGCATAGCTGCATCCAGGTTCGTAATCACCCACTGGTATAATTTATTAATCATTTTTGTAAAGTCCACCACCGCTTCCACCTTGGATCCACAACTGGGCTCCATATTGAAGGCGGGGCTGTAGCCATAGTTGGCAAAGAAGGAGGAACAACCAATTAATGCATGTTGGCGTTAATATAGCTGAATTGGGCCATGGAGGAGATGGGAAACCCAATCTGAATGGTTCGTAGCAGTGTAGCACTGCAGGAACTTCTCCAAGCACTGGTTCACTTGTTCGTCTGCCCATATGATTGGGGTGATAGGCAGTTGAATGGCAGAGACGGATCTGAAGAGTCTTACACAATTCTTCCCAAAAGACAGAAGTAAACTGGTGCCTCAATCATTGTTTATCTCTTGTGGGAACCATGATGAGCAAACACATGAAATACACAGAACCTAGCCATCTCTGCCGCATTTACTGTGGTCCTACAAGGGATCAAGTGGGAGAACTTACTAAAATGGTCCACCACTACCATGATGGCGTCATAACCATCAGATGCAGGTAACACTAGAATAAAAGCCACTAATACAGAAGTTTAAAGCCCTTCAGCCTTTTTAAATGGTACCAACACCCCGCAAGGAGCTGGCGATTTGCCTTCATTTGATTGCAGACTAGGCACTCCTTACAATACCTGTCAACCTGCACGGCTATTCCTTTCCAATTATAATTGCGCTAGATTATCTCTAGAGTCTTTGCATTTCTAAGATGGCCAACGGTAATACCATTATTATGGTTCCTGTAACTGAAAAAATATTCCATTTTTTGACCGCCATCTTGCCTTTGGATCAGCAGATTCAAAATTGGCGCAACAGATTTCCTGTTATGATTTCCCTCAAGGTAAGAGTTTTGACTTCATGTACTCAATAATTTAACCTTGGATGGGACCATCTAGTACTAAAAAAAATAATTTAACCTTGGATATAGGGCAATTCGGAAATGTGGAAAGATGACACAGGTTAGTGAAGGTTTTGACCCCAAAATTAACCTTATTTTTATTTATTAATGAAGTAAACATGCTGACAAATTTTACCCTGATGACATATGGCACCACAAACGACACCAGGAAAAAAACCAGAGTATTCAGCAGATCAGTTCGCTGCCAAATCTCAATTTTTTTAAGGATACAAAAATTGGGTTGCCATGGGATACCAGGTAAGACAAGGCAAGAGTGGCCCCGTGGCCACTAGAGAGACCCACGCGAAGATGGGAAATGAGAAAGAATTCTGGACTGAGTTCAGAATTGCGCGGGCCCAACCTTTTAAGGTCACTCTTCCAGGGAGCCCCTATGCACTTTACTTTATGCCCCAGGGAGCATGAAGAATATCTTGGGAGGGGCACAGCCCAGCGCCAAGCCCAAATGAACCTCAAAACCCCAAAATGGCGTTTTAACTCCATATTTGGAAATTCAAATTTTGATTCAAAATGTAACAATTGGTTCAACTTGACCATTAAAGTTCTGGATAATTTCCAGGCAAAGCGGTCCATCAGGAACCCATAGGCGCCCTGAAATCACATCATCTCATTATACAATTGGTTTAATCTGGTAATATCCTCTTGATTCGCTCACTCTTGGAAAGAAAAGTTGTATAATTTGCTGACAAAAGCTCTAAAAGGACTACCTTCCTGAACTTACAATAATCCTTCTTAATTTCAAGAGGACCAAGCGCTGGCTGATGGGCCAAAGTAGAGGTAAATTGTGGCAAAATCTCACCTGGCGGAATCATCAAGCGGGTATTATGCATTTCTACCTTTAGACTAGGATCTAGTGCAGGGTATTGACTCAAAGTATTCTCCAAATCATTCTCCTTGCCCTTTTAAAACTTATAAGAAAACACAAATTTTTACAGGGTCTCATGCCAGTGGGTTTACCGTGGGGTCAATATATGAGGTGAGTATTAGCCCAACAAGGCATAGAGATCTGTATGAACGTGTAATGGTTGGTATGAGCCATTATAGTGATGATGCTAATAGGCAAGCGCTTCAACCACTTCCAATAGCTCTTTGTCATACAAGGCGTAGGTTAACTCTGGTAAAGATAAATTCTTTGAAAAGTATTATACTGGAAGCTATTTCATCCTCGCCTACTTGTAATAAGGCAGCCGCTATAGCAAAGTTGGAGGCATCAGTAGTCACAATGAACTCTTTTTCTGGAGATACATGACGAAGGGCGATGTTGACAACAATGTGCACTTTACAGCTTAGAAGAAATCCTGCAAAAAAAGTGACCACTGGAGACCTTGGCTCCACTTACCTTAGACAGGAGCGCTACCTCAGAAAGATAGTGCGTGAATTTCTTAAAAGAGGTACACATCCACAAAAAATAATTAATTCCTTAATCAAAATTGGGGTGTGCCGCTCACAAATTGTCTTCTCCTTGTCTAAAGTTATCATGTGTCCTTGGTCAAACACAACGTTGCCCAGTAAGGTGCCTGGAACTTAAAATTTTACACTTACTGGTTATAGTGTAAGATTGTCTGCCTTTAACCTCCACACCACTTGCTGAAGGAGTACTGCGTGTAATTCATGATCAGGGGAAAACACCAAAATATTATCCATGTAGGCCACCGCGAACACACTCAGATGGTCACTCAAGGCTGCAATTATACAACGTTGGAAGATAGCAGGTGAAAGTTTTAAGTCCAAAGGGGATAACCAAAAAAATAAAGAATTCCATTTTGGGTTTAAAACGCGGTGAGACACTCCTGGCCCTTCTTTATCAGACCTGATTGAACGCATTTAAGAAAAACAATCTTTATAACACTTGAGCCTTCTCCACATAACGAGCAATCTGAAATTCTGAAGGAATGGGATGCAAAAAAGTGACGCTGTTTAGGCTCCATAATCTATGCATAGGCATAAAGTACCATCAGCTTTCTCCACAAAGGAAGAATGGAGCATACTGGAGAGGTATGCTGAAAAATCGCGCCTTTGGCTAACTACTCCTTAACCCACACATATAATGTCGCTTCCTCCTATACAGTCAAAGGGTACTTAGGGGAAGATATACGCATCAAATCAACAGTGAACTTGAACTCACAATCAAACTCTGAATGAGCTGTAGTTCATTGGCTAAAGCCGCATAAAACGAAGACTCCAGCCCATTTAAACAGAAAGGCAAGGGTGCCTCCATAGAGGGTTTCAGCAACGGAGCAATACTGAAAGTGTGGATATTGGGCCAGTGGATCATCTCACCCTAAGAATTGGCCTCAGACAAGCGGACAACTAATATATGACCATTCTTCAAATTTAAGAACAAGGTGTTGTCTTTCAAGTAGTTCTGACGTCAAACTTTCGCCACCACTCTAACCCCAAAATATTGGGGTACAGAAGGTTTTTGATTGCTTGGAAATGGTCCGCCAAATGATACTTGTCAACATATTAATCCTACACCCATAGAACCTTCATCGTAGGAATACCTTGGGAATCCCCTCCCCTAACCATACCACCAGGAAAGTAATCAACCTAAAATAGTCAGCTAGGTATTGGTCTATAAAAATATCAGAGGCTCCAATATCCATTAAAATTATTGTGCTGATTTTCAGAAATGGGATGAAAATGTAGCAGTCAACAAAAGATATTCAGAATGGTCTTTATTCAAAGCAGAAAAAGCCAATACCTCCCCAGAAAATACTTTATCAGGCATAAGCATGCCCCCATTATTGGTGTTTGCATCATAGAATTGAGAGGGATAATTGTCCATACTTACTACTGAGACTACATATCCCATCATATCTTCAGAAATTGCATAAACATTTTTATACTGTAAAAGTAACTCATTTTTCTACCGCTTATGTTCTGCGGATCATGGCAGGAATCAAGTGCGGGTTCTCTGGGGTGATCTGGCATACTGAAATTGGTTCCAGATTAGAGCCACAAGAGAGATATTTGGCTCATTTCATATAAGAATTTGGCGTTATAAAACGCGCTTTATAACGTGAACAACCCCATAACCATTTCTGTGACAGGTTGTATATTGTTATCCAAGGCCATCACCACCAGGCTTTTTATTGACGATCCCACCTGCACCATCCAAATGTGGTATCAAGAAATTTTTTTCTATTTATATTGTTATCATTAATTTTTGGTGGAAAGTCAGGGAATACAACTACTGAATTGCAAAGCATATGTATCCACTAGATATGGGCAAGAAGGGTGGGCACTTCCCAGTTGGAGGTAGCGAGAATAAAGTTAAGGCTCACCAACCATCAGCCAAACATGAAAATGGTGGTGAGCCCCAATCGAGGCCATGACAAATAGCAGGTTCACCTAATTTTCACTAAGCAAAAGCCCTACATGGATAAATTTTGTGCAAATAAAATAAATTGGTTGGTTAACTAATTTATGGAGAGTATCTGAACTCTCCCATTCCCAAAAAGGTGATCTGAGATGCACAGCTGCACCACTGGGTAACTAGTCATTAGACAAAAGGGTAAACAGGGCACCGCTAAGGATGCCAGAGCAAAAGGAACCCAGGGTAAGGGTGTAAACGCTGTTGGTAGTAGTTGAAAGCAAATAAATAACAAAACTTAGATAGACACCCAAGGGGAGTCCATATCCAAGTGGTGATCTGTGCGGTAATAATTGAGTGCCTTGATGTAGAGGGGACCAGGGTGGCCCAGCGTTTCACCAGATATAGTAGATATTTTTGATATAATCAAACGGCCAATGTTGTTAGACCTTTTCAAGGAGGTCCACACAAAGGTTTTCCCATGGAACCACAATTTAAAGAAATGTAAGCTAATGATAATTATTTTATTAAGGAAGTTGACCAACGAGGAAATTGTCCTCAAGGAAACATGCAAAATCAGTGGTGGTGGAACTGTCAAATGATGGAAGTGGTACTAAGCCTAAGTGCACCAATAAGTGCACACTTCCATCAGCCAGGTTTTATAACTTAAGATTGACCAAACTCAAGTTATTAATTGTACGCATGGCTGACTCATTTAGAAAATAAAAAAAACAAATGGGTTACAAAACCCTGTTCACTGAGTAACTAAATCAAACCGTCGCCATTATGTAAATAGGTAGTTCATTTTAACGCTCTTGCCATAATGCAGGGCTGAGAATCACACACATCCCCTGTACCTACCTGGGCATATCTAGCCTGCACCCAGCGTTGGTCCAGGGTATGTTTGAGGTCAAGAAGGCATTTAACTTAACCTTTTTGGCCTCCTGACGACCATTTCTATCCTTACTGTTGGTACCCTAAAATTATGTCATCAAGCCATGACAGTAATGCTTTGTTTCAGTATACTTACCTATATCTAAAGGACTATCAAGACAAGAAAGTTATATTTTTTAAATAGATTTATTAGTATGGAAAAACAATTAAGAGGCATAGCTATAGCTTAGAAAATATTTCAAATGTCATTAAAAAGGTCTAAATGCATTTTATCAAAATGTAATTCAATGCTCTAAACAGATTTTTAATATTTATTAAATAAATTAATATTTTGGGTATAATTTTAAATTCAGGAGTTTTATTTACATGATTTTGTCTTTCTAACAACAATCAAATACTTGGTCAAGCTGTGGGTATAAAAAGTAAAATTCATACAATTAATATCCTAATATAATATCAACCAAAATTAAAATAGATAGAAATTTGTGAAATACTTTATTGAATCATGTGTCAGACGATTACAAGTCTGATGATGTATAAATAGTGATTCAGGTTTTGATTTAAATGAAATTAGCAAAAAGACCCTGTTTATTTCTTGGTGAAACACTTTAAATTGAGGGAATACTTTTATAACTAAGAACCTTGGCTGAAAAGCTTGAATTCAGGTAACAGGGATATTCCAAGTCATTGGAGGAACCAAGGGAGCCATTTGGAGGTCCCTCCTTGTCATTAAACTACTCTTAGTCAAGCTACACCACAAAGCCGGGCCCTTTTATAAGGTCAGAGGCAGTTTAACAAGGCAAATATTTTCCCACCTTCTGATTGGACTAAATATATAAAATACCTTCCTCATGGGTACATTTTCCCAGTTGTCACTTCCTCATCTGCCCTTGCATTGAAGAGAGGCGAGTCTTGACCAATCTAATAAGTCAAATCCCAGATATTCCCAAATCTGGAAATTACTAAGAACTCCAAACTTTGAGCCTTGACGTTTAAACATTAGCATCAACTGCAAAGAAAGTTCGCTTTTTCATCCTTTGCCAACACTATTAAAAACCATAAAGCCTCAACTTTTTAGTATTAACTTTTGTAGTTTATTATTTTAACTAGTGGTAAAAAAACCCAATTTACATTACTTTGGCAGTAGAGAATTAAAACTCCTGAAAAATTGTCAAAATCTGGGGAAAATTTGCATCAGCGAGCATAAACCCTTCCACAATTTATCATGCAGTAGGTTATAAGTAATCCTTTGATGGAGTACTAAAAATATAATTTAATCATTTCTTTAAAACTAAGGTTAGCAGTTAGAATATTTTTATAAGACATTATTTTTTGTCATCTTGATGAAAAATGAAAGAAGTAGCTTGTAAATCATTTAAAGCATTTAAATAGCTGGTAAGCCTGAAAGATGTTACAGGAAACCAATATGCTAATTATTTAAGGCATGTATAATAGCATTTATACCTGTTAAAAGTTTTCTATGCTATATTGATTCATATCTAAAATTTGCAAATTAATATTTAGCAGCTCTAAAAACTTTTCTTTCTCGTTGCAAACATTTTTGCAACCTATTCAATTCAAGACTGAATCTAGTTTGATAATCTCACAGAGGAGATTAGTCTGCGCTCATGTCAGGGAGCAGTTAGGCAAGCAAGGTAAGAGGAGCAGGTGGAAGGCCCGCGGCCTCCAACGTTCAAAAACGCCCCAGAGAATCTGGTGGAATAGAAAAAAATCTAAAAAAACTGGCGGTCACAATTTCCCCAGAGATACTCGCGTGGCAAGCACGATGCAACCAGTACATCAACACGCCACACTCCCAGCCACTTTCATCGGTGGAATTCAGAGTCTGTATGTATCTGGACATTAAAAAAACGGCCCTATGGGAAAAATTTTGTGAAGATGTACACAAAATTTTCCCAACTGCGGTGTATGTTGCACCTCACTTCATGTCGCGCAGTTGGCTGGACCTAGGTTTTGAAAGCAAAATAGCAGCAGACAAGGCTGCAGCGGTGCACATAGTGGTTGACCTCCCCGAAGGGCAATGGGTCGTTGAAACCAAACGCACCAGATGGACAAAATCAAACCAAATTTTCCTCACGTTTGACTTTTTGCCTACTATGGTAAAATGTGACATTTTGGAACAACACCTGAAAGATGGTCTCGCCATATATGGTGAAATACAATCTTTTAAAATGCAACGCTTCATGCTGATGCCACACCTGTGCACTGGCAAAGCCATTGCAGTTCTGACCCCAACTGAGGAGATTGTGAAGGACCTAACCCAGATCCCACACTCCACTTTTATTGATATCGCAGGGCATACCACCCACCCATTCTGGTAACTGTGGACAGCGCGCCCCCCATTTGCACCCACTGTGACGCGTTCAGCCATAAGGCGCATGCATGCCCCATCAAGGAGGGTGTCACATTCCAAGAGCACCCCTCGGTGGCCATGGCCACCAGAGAGGCGCACTACAAACCAACCGCAAGCACCAAGGAGGCTTTCCCATGGGGAGCACAAGGCTGCTACCTACTGGTAAAGCCCATCTCCCCGCAGGAGTGGAAGAAGGCCAAGTAGGCCTGATGGGCCACAGCTAAGGAAGCGGCCAAGGCCACCACCGCCATCCCACACTCACAACGCCAGGAGGACATGGAGACCTTTGCGGCGGAAGCAACTCAGGAATCCATCATCCAATCAGATTGGGAAGCCCATGCCAAGTGGGCCACTCAATCTGAGGATCCAATGGGAGATTCGATCTCACCCAATCGCTGCACCCAAGCTCTGGTCAAAACTGACTTAGGACCTATACCAACTAAAAAAAATTTTTGACCCACTTGACAGTGCACCTTACTCATCCGCACCACAGAAAATTCGTCTGACATCAGGAAAACAAAAAGTGAAGGCCAAAGTCAATGCGACTCTTTCTACAAAAATCAACAAAAACCCCAATAGCGTTGCTGCTAACACCCGCGCTGCTGTGAAAGCCCGTGGGGACCTTGAAGAGGCTGGTGGGCCCAGGGGCCCACCCCTCACACCTAAGGTGCAATGGGTGAAACCTTCACACTAGGGACATTGAATATCGCTGGACTCAAGGCCTCCCCATCCTGGGCTAGGAAACTGAGTTTTTTACAACACAATTTACCTGTGGATATCCTGGCCATCCAGGAGTCCCACTGTCCACGAGGTTCCGAGGAAGCTTGGAAAACAATGCTCCTCCCATCCCTATCCTTTTGGTCAAAGCACTGTGAGGGTGCTAATTCAGAAAAATAATTTTTTCAAATTCACATCCTCAGAAACATTCCTAAATGGCCGAGTGCTTGTCATCACCTTCTCGTGGGCTGACATTGTGCATGCAATCATCAACATCTATGCCCCAAATGGTGCACACGAGCGTCAGGAATTTTTCTCATTGGTCAAATCCCTCCCACTACCCCCTGATTCTTTCCTAGTTGGCAACATGAACTGTTGGCTAACCTCACCAATGGACCGGTGGCCTCCCTCACCCCACGCCCCACAGGGTCATGTAGAACCACACGTTCTAAAAGCCACCCTTGGGTTAATGGATGTGCTGCCGTGACATGCCCCACTGCTCAAAAACATGATGCGTCCCCATGTCCACAACGGCCAATTAAGGTCCATGACCTGCATCGACCTTATTCTAACACTGGCGAAATTCCATCCCCACATCTCCCACTTCAAAACAACGAAAATAGAATTCTCCAACCACTGACTGGTCTCGATAACCTAACACTTACTTGTCACAGTTGCAAAGGCCCCACATTGGTGCAAAATCCGCCCCCCGAACTTGCATTGCCAGGATTTTCCATGTGGGTGGAAGAGGCAACTTTGGCAAAATCATTTGTTGCACCATTTTGTGCGGACCCCATTTCCACATGGGCAAATTTCAAAGAGGACACCATTCTGCCACTATCGCCATCTCTCCTCCAGGCGCTCATGAGCCACATTGGCAGTTATCTCGCACGCTCTGGCAGAATTGGCCCACTTGGAGTCCAACATCCCAGCCACAGGATACAGCCCTGCATGGGGCTGGAAGTGGGCGGAGGCAGCCGCCCACCTCAACGCACTTGAAAGGCAACACAAACAACGGGTTTGTGTCCAATACAGGGCCACATGCATCACTAAAGGTGACAAGTGCACCGCAAACTTCTTTAAAAAAAATTTTGCACCACGCCAGAGTGTGGCCTGCACACAGGTGCAAAGATCGGATAATTCCATTGCAGACACACCAGCTGAAGTGGCAATCGAATTGCAAAAATATTACTCCAAGTTATACTGAGCTGAACCAATTCAGCCAGCCAAAATGGCAGAATTTCTTGACCAAGCTCATATCCGCACCATTTTCTGATACCCAGATATAATGAATTTAATTACTCTGAACGAATTATGGACAGCCATTTGCGGTGCGCCAAACTGAAAATGCCCAGGCCCAGATGGCATTCCATATGAGTTCTACAAAAAATATTTCAAATATATATCCCCATTGCTGCTAGCCTCACTTACCCAAAGCCTGTTGGAAACGCGCCTCCTACCAGGAGGACATGAGGCCTTTACTGTCACACTCTTCAAGAAAGGGGATAAGCTTGACTTAGCCAACTGGCGCCCCATTTCCCTAACAAACACAGACACCAAAATTTTAACAAAAATCATGGCTAACCGTTTAGGGACTGTAGCATCTGCCACCATCTCCCCAGAACAATTCGGTTTCATCCCTAGAAGGTCAATTTGGGATAACGTGCACTCCGTGGCTAATGCATGTCAGTTCACAGGCTCTGGGGCACTGGTATTCTTGGACCAACAAAAGGCCTATGATAGAGTAAACTGGGAATACCTAAGGGCCTGCCTCCATCAATTCCGCCTACCCCCACTTCATAAACTGGGTAATGCTGCTCACGGAATCTGCGACAATGGCAGTGCGTGGCCCAGGCTTCCTAACAGAAATAGTCCGCCCTCAAAGGGGCTTGCGACAAGGGGACCCCCTCAGCCCACTCTTATACAACTTCAGCCTTGACCCACTACTGCGAAATGTGAATGCCCAACTCACTGAGGTCGATGTGCCAGGCCAAGCCCCAGTCAAGATATTGACATTCGCAGATGATTGTGTGGTTGGGGTGTCTAATAATCAAGATGCATGCGCGCTTGAAGCCCTCATCCAGGAATATTCCTGGGTAAGCAACGCGGCACTGAACGCCTCCAAAACTGAAATCATCCTCCTTGGTCAGTTTCAGAACTGCGGGCCCCAGCAATTAGTTCCCAACCTGGCCCATCTGCTCGCCCACGTCCACGCCTTAATAACTCAACACACACCGCTCCACTGGTGCTCCCCTTCGTGCCACGTCCTACCATAGGACTGGTGCGCCATCTGGGAATGTGGATGGAGGCAGGCGGATATGCGTCAGCAGTAATGGAGTGCCATATACTGGACAACGTGACGAAGAAAAGCGCCTCTCTCAGAGCCCACCCTACTACCCTCACTGGCAGGGTTGTTCTTGCCAACTCTATGCTCCTATCTAAAGTCTGGTTCAGAGCCCACGCCATCCCCTTCTCCTCAAGCTTCTTCAAATCCCTGTATGCTTTTCTGCAAGGATGGCTTTGGTCAGGCCGCCCTCCAACAGTACAGCTAGAGGTCATGTTTGTCCCTCATCATCAAGGTGGCATGGGCCTGCTTGACTTCAAAGCCCATGCTGCCAAGATATTGGCACTTGGATAGTGGCCGTCACCGCTCCTACACTCCCATCCCAACACTGGTCCCGCGTGGCCCACTCCAAATTCTCCTGAGCCTTGGGCCTCAACAATCCATCAAACCCCACTCCCTGATGAAGTACCTCACATCACACACATCGGCCACAGGTCCTCACGGGACTAAAACCCACTACAAATGAATCCTACTCTCCATGCAAAGCGAAGAGTGGAGAATTTGTATTAGCAGACATACAACCCGAAGAGGCCTCCCCTCTCCGCAGTTCACACAAGAGGTACAGGGGCTACCTATCCATAATGGCGTGATCCCCATTCGACCCCATGTCCTATCCAGGGTGGACTACCTGGACATGATGGACATCCCTTATTCCACTGAGACCCAAAAGACTATCTGAAATACGCACACCATCCCCTGTTGCAGCCTCAAGTCCGCTCCCATGTGTGGCGCTGCCTGAGGTGGGTGTATCGTACAGCTGAGTGCTCTAACGCTTTACACTCATCCTGTATCGTGTGTGGCCAGTATGGAACGCTGTTTTACCGCCTGGAGAAGTGCCCCACCTCTAAAGTGATATGGCGCGAAGTTCAACGTCTGCTGGGCCAGGATCAAACGCATCCCTTCAGTCTGTCAAGAGATATGTTTGCTTTATCAATGGCCTCCCCCTTCCACCCTCCCTCCGTGCTCTGGTGGTTGCAATCGCCATGTGGACTACCCACACGATTGTCTTGGATGCCATCGCTGGCTCCATCCCCACCCTCCCAGAAGCAGTCCACAGATTTCGGTCTCATTTGGTAGACCACTTTCAAGCGTGGATGTTTGGATACCTCCCACCGCGTCGCTGACAGCTGGTCTCCTCCTGGTTCCCAGTCTGGTTCATCAAATCAGACCCCTTCCTTCACATGTGCTCAATAGTGGCTACGGCCCCTTCACACGTTCCCTCCCCCTCCCCATAAGTGGCGTTCCCGCTGGCAACAAGAGATAGCATCGCTTCTCTGGGGCGCCTCCCCTGGTACTAAGTTTGTCTTTCCTGAGTCATATTCGGAAGTGTCCGTCCCATGGTCGGCCTTCCCCACAATAAATTTAAAATTTAAAAAATTTAAAATTAAATATTTAGCAGCTCTGGAAAAGTTTTTTCAAGAGCACATAGTTGGTCTTCCATTTTTAAGTTGATGGTGCTACGGTAAGAAGTCTGTTAGTCAATACTTGAAACTGACTAAGTCACATGGCAAGTATAGTTTTTTATTTAAAGGGTTCCAATTCACCACTTATGTCCCATCAGATAGAGTATCCGTTCTATGATAAGTACAGTAAAATGGGCTTATTGAAGTCAAGTAATAAAACGATATAGAATAAATTACATAACTTTATTATAGTATAAATTAGGGTTTTTTATATGTTGCAATTACAACTTAAACCCTATCATGGATGTGCCTGTGAGTGGTTCTGGTCAGTCCTTAACCAGTAGAATTACTATGAATATCAACCCCCAAACCAGTGGCAGTACTGGAGACCAGGCCATCAAAGATGAGAGCAAAAGAGCCCTTTTTATAGGCACCAGTGGGCTAAATAATTTATCTTCCAGCAATGGCGTCATGAAAAAAAGTTTAGCTCCATCTATTTGGAAGATTTGTATAATGAGGGCGGTGACGTCACCCAAAATTCATGTGAAATTCACTCCCTTTTATACCTTTGGGGGCTGAAATAATTTGAATTCCTTTGGTGATGCCCAATGAGTGAACCAAATTAAACCAGCAACAGATTCAGATGATTGAATGGGAATATTGCCAAATTTGAAGTCATCCAATTTCCCAAATAACACAAAGCCACAATGTGAGGGGCTCATAGGAGCACCACTGTTTAAACCTTATGTTAAGAAACATATTGCCAGATTTGGCAATCACCTAATATCAAAAATGACTACAATGAGCCAAATCCCTGAAGCGGGACCAAGCACAAATGTCCTGAACATCCAGATTCAGGAATAACCACCATTAGAAGTAGCTTGCACATGAAAGAATAAGAACAAATGTGTGAGCAAGCTAAGCAGCAGCAGACGCCGTCTGAGTAGAGGATCCTGAAAAATGTTCTTTCAAATCCTAAATTTTTCCTATTTTTAAATCTCACCTTCCTTTATAACTTGATTTTCACTCTGAAGTATATAAGACTTCACTTTTTAATCTAATAAAAAGCCTCCCTAAAGGATCTTGAATTTATCATTTTTGCTTTAACTTGTGTTGTATCAAATCGGCTTTTCTTTCTTGTAACAATCACTTTAGTTACTACAATTTGATTAAAACAGCAAAGTTGTATAATCACACATAGGAAAGATGGGCGAGTTTAATAATAAAAATAATACAACATGGGCGAGCGTCACGGCAAGCGGTGCACTTAATGGTGCAACTAAGGGCAAGAAACGCCCTGGAGGGGGACAGGAACCCAAGCCACAAAAAAACTGCAAACTCAGACACCGTATGGGTTTATGATATTTACTGTAAAGCACTCGCAATACATGTACAATCAATTCAACCAACCTTTGTCAAAGGTGGAACACGGGATCAGACTCTTCCTTGGAGATGAGTTACCGACCCTGTGGGAGAAAACATGTGAGGCACAACCCTCACTTTTCCCTCACGCAGTGTACATAGCCACCAACAACATGGGCCATGGCTGGATCAATATTGGTTTTGAAACAGCTGATGAAGCAAATGTCGCAGCAAAAATCTGCATGAAAATTGCCCTCCCTGAGGGCAAAAAAATTGTGCGCACCGCGTGCACCAGATGGAACAAAGCAAAAACTTTGTTCATCTCCTTTGACTCGCTCCCCACCAACCTTCCTCATAAGGTAATTGAGGAGGAGCTCCGCAAAAGGTCTTGTGGCCTACGGAGAAATCCAAAAACTCAAATTACAGCGATTTCACTTAATGCCCGACCTGTGCATGGGCAAAGCTATCTCTGTAATCAACCCCTTCCCAGAAGTGGAAGAGGATTTATCCAGAATTACCCGTGCAGCAGAATTTCACTTTGCAGATGGGGGCCAGTTGGCTGCATTCTGAGTTACACCGGAACGCGCACCACCCATTTGCAACCACTGTGGCTCACTGGGCCACAAGGAACATGAATGCCTTGTGAAAGAGGGCTTAATGGAAAATAATTTCTGTGAGGAAGCAATGGACAAAGATAATGAAAACTTCGCCAAAATGACTGATGGTCACCACCCATTCCGCTGGGGTGAAGATGGACTATACTCCATCGTGGACCCAGTTACAAGCAAACAACGTATGATGGCACAAAAAGCCCACAAGAGAGCAGCGGCTGAAGCGGCGGCACACGCGGAATCCGTCATTAACCACGGACAAATTCAGGAGGATATTTCAGATATTCGCCGAACCAACCAATCAGAATAATATGCTCAGGTCGAAAGTTTTCACAGTAACCAGACTGAGCCACAAAGCGTCATCAGTCATGCACATACTGAGGAACAATGCAACTGCAATTTGGGTGAAAATGCGGTGCACAATGCAACAAAGTTGAACCTCAAAAATATTTAAATTTAATCAACAACCCGCATCAAATCAACATGAGACTTGTGCAGGAAAAGTTGACGCAAATTCAAAAACTGAAATTCCCTTTTTCATTGGGTCAGATCAAGGGAACCAACAATGGCAGTGAAAGAGTTGGAGTACAGACGTGGAGCATGGCCAAAATGAGCCGCGGTGGGATAGGACCAGAGGGTCCTCCCAACCGCTCCTGAGGCGCCGCGGGCACCTCAGTGTCAATAGGGACATTAAATATTGTGGGAGCCAAGGCTCATACGTCCCAAGCCAAAAAGCTGGCATTCCTGCAAAAACCTCTTGTAGACATCTTGGCCATCCAAGAAACCCACTGCCTACAAGGGGAAGAATAATCCTGATCAACCAGGGTTGCACCATCACAATCAGTATGGACGTCTCACTGTGGGGTGATAGTCCAAAACAACAAAAAATTTAAAATTACAAATTCATCATCACACTTGCACATTCGAGTCCTGGTAGCAATAATCACATGCCAAGATGAAATAATTTCGTTAGCATGTATCTACGCACCATGCACTGCAACCAAGAGAAAAAAATTTTTAAAAAAATTTCTACTCTCACCCTCCCACCAGATATCATCATGTTAGGCGATTTCAACTGCTGGGATAACCCCAATACAGATTGATGGCCTAGTCCCAGGGGATACCCACCTGAACACATTGAATATCACACAATCTAGGCATCTCTTGGCTTAAAGGATGCTCCTCCCCCAATTCACCAATCCTTCCCCATATGACAAGACCCAACATACATGAAGGACTGCACATATCTTTGAGTCGTATTGACCACATCCTCATCCCACATTCCCTCCACTCAAAAATCTCCAAATTTACAACAAAAAGATCAATTTTTCTGATCACCATTTAGTTACGGTGCAGTTAGCACCAACCCAATCCCACTCGCAGGTGTCACCTTGGAGAAAGCTTCACCCAGAAAATATAAGATTGGCTGAGATATCTGACTGGGTTGAAAACAAGGCTACAAACCCAGAATTCACAGCCTCATTCACTTTGGATCCCATCGGAACATGGGAAAATTTCAAAAAAGATTTAATCAACAAAACCTGACATATTGCATCACGCAAGTACACCACGGAGACAGCCACAATCAAGCGTACCTTGGCAGAACTAGACCACCTGGAAATAAATACTCTGAGATCTGGATATAGCCCTAATTGGGGATGCAAACGGGCAGAAATTTCAGCCTGACTTAACAATCTCATTTTTGAACACCAACACAGAATCAAAGTATTGAACAAAGGTAAGTTCATAAAGGAAGGCGATCCCTGTTCAACATACTTTTTCTGGCAATTCCACTCCCGTGGAAACCAGCCCACATGCACACAGGTCCACAAGACCAACGGCACCGTGGCAACTGACCCTGAGGAGGTCAAGGCGGAAGTACACCGCTATTATACTAAATTATATTGCAATATGCCAATAGATCCACAAAAAAATAAAGAAATTATTCAAACTGCCAAGATACAAAGTACACCACCAAATTACAATATACTATCCCTTATCACACGGGAGGAGCTTTGGGAAAAAATTCGCGGTGCACCACGTAGAAAATGCCCAGGGCCTGATGGGATACCCTACGAATTTTACAAAAAATATTTTCAACAAATCGCCCCCTCCTATTGGCGTAAATGAACCAGAGTTTGTTGGAAACACGCCTATTACCAGGAGGCCATGAATCCTACGTTATAACCTTGTATAAAAAGGGTGACAAGTTGGACCTGACCAACTGGTGCCCAATTGCACTCTCCAACACTGAAACAAAAATTCTAACAAAAATTCTAGCAGCTAGATTAGGCGCAATTGCATCTGACGTCCTATCACCCAACCAGTTTGGGTTTAAACCAGGGCGTTCAATCTGGAACAACATACACCCTGTTGCAAACATTTGCCAATCCAAAGCAACTGGTGCCCTGGTTTTCTTGGATCAGGAAAAGGCGTATGACCGTGTTAGCTGGCTATACTTAAAAGAATGTCTACATGCCTTCAAACTCCCACCAAGATTCATAAAATGGGCGATGCTCCTAACAGAATCTGCAACCATGGCTGTATGCGGCCCTGGATTCCTAACAAAAAAGATTAAACCACACAGAGGGCTCAAACAAGGGGATCCCCTCAGCCCACTATTATACAATTTCAGCTTTGACCTGCTCCTCCGAGTAACCGACTCACGTCTCATGGGGATAACCGCACAAGGACAACCAACAGTCAAGATACTGGCCTTTGCGGATGACTGCGTAGCAGGTATAGCAAACAATGAAGATGCCCAACAGATGGAACGCACTCTAGAGGAATACTCCAAGGGTAGCAATGCATCACTCAACAAAAGAAAGACAGAAATCATCCTCTTAGGCAAATACACAAACAATTGGGCCACAACATCAGAACCTCACACCAACACAAAGAAAAAACATAATTATTTTACCCTTTGCAACACCTCCCACCACCACTCCTGTCCGACACCTTGGAATCTGGCTAGAATCAGGGGGATATGCTAATAAGACAATGGAAAGTAGCCTGTTACAATGGGTATCCAAAAGCGTCGCCTCCATCAAGGGAAGAACCCCAGGACTAACAGGACGAGTTACAGTTGCTAACTCGCTCATCCTCCAAATACTGTGGTACCAGGCCATGAGATAGCCTTCTCACCTACCTTTATAACCTCAACTCGCGCGCTTATCCAGGGCTGGCTGTGGCCTGGCTCTCACCCTCCTATACGGATGGAAACACTATTTTGACCACGCTCAAGCGGAGGCTTGGGTCTAATAGATTTTGAGAGCCATGCCAATCACATCCTAGGTACCTGGATAAAGGAAATCCTTGCTCCAGACCTCCCGCAACAACATTGGTCCAGAGCAGCAAGGACTAAGTTTTCACAGGCGCTCAAAATAACCAACCCATATAGTCCACCCAGACTACTTTCATACCTTGCCAAAAACCCTACTGCAACGGGTCCACATGGAACCTCCCTCCATTTCAAACATATCCTCCAAACTATCCGCCGTATGGGATGGACCATAGAGAACATGGGTACTATACAGGGAAGGGGACGACCCAGCCCCCAAATCAAATTAAGAAACCCAGAAAACCACCCCCAGAGGGATATTCTCGCAAAAACCCCAAGCATAGCTAGGATAGAATACCTAGATATGCTGGACATTCCATATGATTTAACCACATACAAAGCAATGTGGAAAATGACACACCACCCACTCCTACAACCAAGGATAAGAGCAAACGCCTGGCGCTGTTTGAGAAGGACCTATAGGATGGCGGACCGCTCCAACTCCTTCCACAAAACATGTGCAGTATGTGGAGGGGAGGGATCCCTACATCACCGCCTAGAAACATGCCTCCCAACCAAAGCTATATGGCAGGAAGTCGCACGCCTGCTCAAGATTCAAAACGAACAGGAATTCTCGATATCAAAGAGTATCTTCGCGCTCCAGATTGAGTCACCAATCCCATCTACCCTCCGCTCCCTAATAATACCCATTGCAATGTGGACAATACACACAATTGCACTAGATGCGTTCAAGGGCACGGTCCCAACCATTCATGGGATTATTAACAAATTCCATGTCCACTTACTAGAGAACTTCCAAGCCTGGATCTATGGATATATGAGACCAAGATAAAAAGCGCTCATAGAATCATGGTTCCCAATCTGGTTCCTCCACACAGACCCTTTCCTTCACACCTGCTCCATAGCGGGGAAACTCCCTCGGAGTAGTGCACCAACCCACCCATACCTGGCAGTCCCGCTGGCAACAGGGGTAACTTGAGTACCCTGGGGTGCCCAATTTTTATATTTCTTAGTTATTCTCTTAGTTTCACATATATTTGGTAATGTCTGTCCCCTGGTAGGCTTACCTCAGTTAAATAAAATTGTGTTGTATCAAGTTATTAATCACCAGTATCCAGTTTGGGTATGTCTAATATGAAGTAATTGCCAGTAATAAGTCTTGGGTTAATCTGTTTTAAGGACAATCTTTCGAGGATACTTTGGTGCTGAGAAACGCCAAGGAAGAGGTTTGAAAGGGTCCCATTGAGCCATGAAGGCCAACGTATGTCAAATTGTCAAAAAGTGTTAAGAAGCTAGCCATGAGCACAAGCAAGATAGCCAAGCAATTAATGCATCAATTGGTATCATATGAGGAGAGTTTGTTTAAGAGATGTGTTGATGTAAGAGAAGATTGTTTGGTGCCTAACATGTGTGGAGTATCCCCGGAGCATAGAGTCTCATATAAATTTAAGCGAGCTGAGGTCAGCGTGTTGACTTTGGTGCTCACTACAAGGGCTAACCATCAGACTCTAGTGATGATCATAATAGTTCTACTGAGAAAACTGACAATGATGTGGATACAGAGGTGTATCACGGAGAGGGTGGAGAGTATTCTTTTAAGCTTCTGGTGAGGAAAGAGTACTATTTTTACTAGATTCCGTACACTGGAATTTGAAGTGCATGATTTGCGAAATGATCTTGATCATGTCAAGGAGACATCTAGAAAAGCTATAATTGCCTCACTATACATAGTGAGAGGACCCTTGCTAATTATCAAAATGGAACTTATCCTTAAGAACCTTAAAGAGGGACTTTTATTCATTAAAAAAGAATTGCGAAACCATTTCCACTTTAATAAGTATGAAGAGCACTTTGAGAATAATGATAACAAGCTGGTTGTGATGGACATGAGTATGAATATCTGAAGGTATTAATGATTAACGCACAGGAGCATACATCTACTCGACCTATCACTTAAATGGAGGCATCTGTGTGGAACACTCAAAGATGTGTAAAGCAACCAGTCAGATCTTTTACTTATCAAACTATGATGCACGCTGATCCTGTAAAGGAGGATCTAAACTTTAAACCATATTTCAAGAACATTTACACACCTGGAGAGGGGACACTTGTTGGTTTCAGTCAAATGTACAAAAAAGCATTCATGGCACTAGCAATCACCAGAAGGCTTGTCACGTTCAAGGATGCATGAGCCGTGAGGCTCAGGAGATCCTCAGCACGAGCTTGAGACCTGGGTTACATGTACTAAATTCAAAAGCATCTTACTCTTTCAGTTTGAAAATGAACAGGAAGTCCATAATATGAAGCAAGAGTTCTTATATATAAGGATGGGCTAATGAGTAAGTCATAAATTACGCTTCCTGTTTCTATCTTAAGGCCAGCAATTATATACAACAAGAACAATGGATCTTACCACTGCAAAACCGTTTTGTTAATTTTTTTACTTCGTCATCCTCACTGAAGGTCTGGGCCTTTGAAGGCTCTTCAATTACCAGTCAAACGCAGTTCTAGTATGTACCTTAGGGACTGAATTCCCTAAGCAATTTCTCAACAGGAATTCTTCATTGAGGCTACTCTGTTCACATCAAACAGAATTTGTCTTCTGTATATTAACAGGCAAAGTAATCACTAGTGAAAGATACGAGTAATCTGAAGTTATTTTTATTAGTCAATATTCGAAGATTTTATAGGCTTCCAATGTAATGGACGGGTCCACCCTAGGCCCAGCCTGACACTGGACATGAACTCAAATCCTTGGAAGGGGGTCACTCCTGTGAGGGAAATAATAATAGCCATATCAAACCCCCAAGTCTCTTATCCAGACGGCTGGCCTTGCTGAGCGCACCAGTCCAAGGTGTGGCAAACTGGCCTTTGTTGCTTAGGGACACTCTGGCAACTGCCATCCCAAAGGGATGGGCGCAAGATGAGGTGTGGTAAATACTGATGTTCTGCTGGCCTCTAGTCACCCACGATGCATCTTTTGACAAGATTCCCCAGCCAACCTCCATTAGGACAGGGTATTCTTTTCTTCCAGGGCATTGCCTCCTCAAAGGATCTTAGGACGTACACACTTTTTCTCACTTCCAATCGCACTACCATCCACATATAACCAGCTTGCCAGATGGGGATTCTGACCAACCAGACACCACTGGACCCAGTATGGATCTCCCCCATTCCTCAAATAAGATACAATAATAAAGTATATTATATAACAGGTCTAGCAAATATCGGCCTTTTTATTGGGTGAACTCGAAGTCTGGAATAGAATTGCAAAATGAGGTCCTATATGGCTGACCTCTTTCTGAGATGTTACCTAAAATGGCAAAATGTATTGTTGGCCATGAGGCGTGTAAAAGCCTCCAGAATTAATGGCATCTAGCAGCTTGTCAGCAAATGGGGAAGCCTCAAAATGGTTAACCACTTATATATTCGTAAAAATAATTACCTTGCTATTGGCCTGATTAGGAAAACCTCATCATAATAACGGAATTGCAACTATTGACATACTCAAATCACATAATTCCCAACCTTATGAGATTCATGTATGGTCATTGACTGTTACATCACCCCCTTAAATGAGAATACCAGTGGATTCAAACCTGAATAAGCAAGGCAGGCGTGCAGCAACCAACAACTTTTTGACATTAATCTTTTTCTGCAGGCAGCCTGGGGAAGTTGGATGGAAGTCTAGAGCCCCCAGATCAAAACAACGGGTTCCCTGGAGGTCTCCTCATGGGCATAAGAGGCCATTAACCACCAACAGTCTGTCCCACCCCCAAAATCTCCATCCCCTTCACTTACAGGCCATTTAAAAACAACAAAAATAATCAATGGCCCATGGCGATGCTTGGGACATCAACCATGGCCATCTTATGGGCAGGCTGGAACCACAGCCCACCAAGGTAAAGTTGACTTTGGAATTATATAATGGACGGGGCTCCCAAGGCCCAGCCCACCACCTTCATGAACTCAATCCCTCAGACAGGGGTCACACCCACAAGGGAAAGGGCCATAGATGTACCAAACCACTAAGGCTCCTATCTGGGCAGGTGGCCTCACCGGGCATGCCAGGCTAAGGTGCAGAAAACTAGCCTCTGTCACCTCAGGGCACTCTGGCAACTGTCATCCCAAAAGGATGGTGCAGGCTGAGGTGCGGCGGACAATGATGTCCTGCTGGCCTCTGGTCACCCTTGCCGCAGCTTTTGAAAAGCTCCCCAAGCCAACCTCATAGGCTAGAGTATTCCACTCTGCTAGGGCATCACCACCCCAAAGGATCTCAGGGTGCCTATCCCTTCTAACTTCAAATTGCACTGCCCTCTGCGCTAAACCAACCTGCCAGATGATTAGCCTGCCCAACCAAACACCACAGGACCCAATATAGAACTTCCCATTTCTAAAATAAAATACAATAATAAATTATATTAAATATAACAGGTCTATCAAATAGCATCATTTATTTGGGGTGAACTCAAAGTTTATAAAAGAATTCCGAAGTGAGGTCCATTGGGGCCAACCGCACTTTGAAATTTTACCTAAAAGGGATAAATTCATTGTCAGTCATGAGGCATGTAAAAGCCTCCAGAATTAATGGCATCCAAGCAACTTGTTGGCGAATGGGGAAAACTCAAAACGGAGAACCACTTAAATGTTATCAAAATAATTTTCCCGCTATTGACCTGATTGGAAATTTAATTGAAATAATTGAATTGCAACCATTGACATACTCAAATTGCATTATCCTCAACCTTAAGAGATTCATGTATGGTCATCAACCATTACAGCCAAAATATTTAGGATCGCCTAAGGGGAGCTTGGCATGATGATCGGAAATGAGTAGGGTAAGGAGACCTCTTTGATGATGTGGCAGGTAGCTCAGGTTTTCTTTAGTTCTGTCTCTCTATGCCAAAGGTGGCCAATTATGGGGACCCCAAGTGGCAAGGTCTTCAGCAGCTGACTAGGTGCCTTAGTTAGTAGAATTAGTAGATCCTTCCAGTTTTTTGTTTCCTTTCGCCCATTTGAGATTTCATTGTTTGAGTTATACTCAATGCTCTTTAAATCAGTGAAGTTTCTATGACTAAATTACAATTCAGGTTATGTTAAAATCCTGCTCTTGTTTATATGATTCTCATGATTCCTGACAATTCCCCCTCAAGATTCTGCTGAGAGTACACAATTTTAGAGGAATCTAGCATTTACCTGATTAAAACGGCACACAATTTCACAGAATCAATTAGTTATTCAGGACCTTGATGGTAGATTGCTGGTTAGGACCTGACCGTAGGGTATCAAATTTTTGTATTTGTCTCAGGGCAGGGTTGGGAAAAATACAATGAGGTCCCCTGATTAGAAATCAGGCAGTACCAGCTGCTGGGCGTTCCATTGATCAGCTTCTCATTGTCAAATAGTTTGCATGTATCAAGCGGAAAATGCTTGTATCCTAAATAGTTCTTCAGCAAATATTTGCATGGATAAGTCATTGGTTTTTGGTGTAAGTTTTGGGTATAGTCTGCATACTAGAGGGCAAAATGGGTTCTCAGCCCTAAAGGACTCAGAAAGGTCATTTGAGTGATTCAATGATAGATAACATGTTATGATAATAAGGACGCATTAAGCATTTATCTCATATTGAAGGATTAGAGGAATCCATCTTACAAAGGATGACAATTAAGAAATATTCGCTCATTATACAGCTCCATTGGTAGCTGAATAATAAGGTGCCTTGAAAGAATGATAAGTGCCCATTAGAGAGTTAAATTTGGAAACCACACCTAAAATTGGTAACATTGTCAGATAGCAGGACCTTGGGAAAGCCATGGCGAAAGAAAGCTTCTTTAGCAAGAAGGATGCGTTACTTTGGATGTTGGGAAGGCAATTGAGATAGCCTCGACCCATTTAATAAAGTGATCAACTGTAAGAATGATAAAACGGTGACTGTATATTATCAAAAGCAGGGGTCTAATAACGTCAATGCTAACCATGGCAAATGGGGCCATGAGGCCATGACATGATACGGTTATAGAGGATTGGCTGGCTTCTGGTTGGCACAAATAAAACACAAGTCAACAACATCCTGGACTGTCTCAATTATTCTTTCCAAGTAGCATTGGTCCCTCAGCCATTGATATGTTTTCTTCACTGTGCCATGTCCCTGGCAACATGAGCCTCTAGAGCGGATTTTGTCCAAACAGAGGGTCAAACATATGGTAGCCAAGAGGTCCCAACTTGCTTATATAATAATACATTTATGACTTAAGTTTGAGCATCCATCTGCTTTATGCGCTGTTGCATCATCGACTGCTCACATTTCCATTCTTCCAGTTTCACAATGAGCTCATAAAACTAGTTCTTTGGAAGCATAAAGGGCCAGGATTTGCAATCAGGACAACCCACCAGCGTTTTAGTGTATCATCCCTGCGTGGTGGACTATCAAAAAGTTGTAAATCTAGAGCTTAAGGTCACGTATGGACCCTCTACCACTGCCTCCAGAGTTTGATCCCAGCAATGGACTTTGGGTAGGGGACGATTTTGACTGTGTTGGTTTTGCGCACCAATGCCCCAAACCGAGATAGCAAATAGCAAAGGCGGTCCATGGAGTTCCTGGCCTATCATACGCCGCGCATGGAGGTTTTCCGGGTTTTATCCTCCTTTCCCATTTTCTTCACTTACCTAATTGGTGCGTATTGTCCCCAGGTTGGCCCACCTTGAATAAAAAATAGAGTTTAAGGTCACATTAAAAATTGCCCGTCCAAGTCTTTCATATGTTGTAGCCACCGTAGTGAGGCATGGTCTGTCACTACAGTGAAATGATTACCATACAGAAAAAGACGGAAATGTTTGATGGCTTATAACATGGTTAGACACTCATGTTCAGTTATGCTGTTATTGCGTTAAACTTGGGTTAATGTCTACTAAAGTAAGCTATGGGATGATCAACTTGGCTTGTGTCCTGTTGAGCAAGAAAGGCCCCCACAGCCATTTTGCTATTGTCAGTAAACTAGGGTAAAGGGTTTATCAAACTCAGGATGTACCAGAATATGGGCTGTAGTCAGATATTTTCTTTGGACAATGAAGGACTGCTGCTGGGAATCCTCCCATTGGAAAGGAACTACATTAGAAGGAGGTAGGTTAATGGCCCAGCAAGCTCAGCAAAGTGTGGTAAAATTGTTGGTAGTACCTGACCATGCCATGAAAGACCTGAAAGTCATGCAAACTGCTGGGTCAAGTCAACTTCTAAATAGCTGTCCCCTTGTCAGGCAAGGGCGAAATTGTTTTTCAGGTGACCTTATTTTCAAAAAATTCCATCTCAGTCCAAAAGAAATGACATCTGATAGGCTTTAACTTCAACGCAGCAGAGCATAGCCATCCGAATACTTCCTTCAAGTACGCCAAAGTGCTGTTCAAACGTGTGCAAGAAAGTTACATTGTCCAGGTAGAACAACACACATGACATATTCAGGTCTCTCAATATGCAGTTTGTGGCCAGCTGGAAAGTGGCTGAGGCATTGCACAGCCCCTAATGCATGCAAGTAGTAAAAATAAGCCTTCACTTGCTATAAGCTTACATTTCTCACGGTCATTTAGTGCAAGTTATATTTTCCAATGCCCTCTTTCTAGATCCATCACAGAGAAAATTTGGATCCAGTGAGGAGGCGTAAGGAGGCATCAATTCTAGGTAGTGGGTAGTAATCTTTCCAAGTAATGGCATTCAGACAACTTTAGCTCATTTTAAATGGTGCTCTATATCAATCTTCCATACAAGCAACAACGGCAAGGACTAGAGACTCAGTAATGCTTTTTACTAGCCTGGCATCCAATAGTTGTTTTAATTCTTTTGCAACCTACGCTTCCTCAACTCTAGACTTCTTTCAGGGGTGGGCGCGAAATGGTTGGGCATTGCCAGTCACCACTGATGTTGCACCTTCTTCATCATCCTGAAATAGTCTGAACCAGTGGAGAATATTGGCATATTCTTCAATTAGGGTGTCAGCTTACTGTTGTTGTTCCCAAGTGAGAGCGTTACCAATTTCCATCTAAACTTAGGCTATTGTGACATTCTCATCCATTTCTAAGTCTCTAAGGTCTCCACATTTTCGGACGGAAGCAATTTGGTCAATGGGCATTATTTGCACATATGCGATTGGTCTGTTCCAAGTTTACTGCATCAGCCAATCATTAAAGTTGGCCATTAGGACAGTAATTGGGTCCCAGTAAGTGGGATCAAGCGCTCTAGGACAAGTAAGGAGTTTTTGATTAGCTGAAATACTCTCTCCTTGATTTTTTTAGTAAGTGGTCCTGAGATATGGTAATTTGGAGACCATTCTCCACTAGGATCTGCGATTAAGGATGTATGACAACAGGGAAATGCGCATACACAGGTTTTTCTTCAGTAGCTTCTGCGCTAGGAGGCGGCAGCTTGATTTTATCCAATTACCCAGTACACTAGCCATTCAATGCGGTCTGGTTGTTCTAGTAAGCAATATTAGGGTTTCCTCTTTCCTTTCTCATTTGAAACGTCATTTACAACCAGAGGAATGCGGTACCCTAAGATAGAAAAGCACAAATCCTTGTAGTCTTATTAAAGTATTGAATTTAACTAGGAACTGGGTGTTAATAAGCAAGTTTTAACCATCATTTTCTAATACAATGTCGGGAGCCATAACAACCAGAGAGCCAAATCAAAAAGACAAGGAGGAGTTGGATCCCAGGGAGCAGTAAAGATGAGGTCCTGTCATTTTGGTAGTCTTGGGAGTGAGTCAGGTCCATTTCAACTATTATCCGCTTGACCAGCAAAAAGTAAATGACGTTGATGGGGGAGCCTTTTTTGATGATGGCTAAGATTTTTACCTTTTTGAACAATGACCTCTACTAGAGTAACTTCAGTGCCAAAGTGTGAAATCTAGTAAATCGAGTTTACTGGAGGGAGAGGTCCAGAAAAGGAAGAGTAAGAGGAAGTAAAGCCCTTATTTAAGACCATGGATTTTTGAACGTCCAGTCCTTCAGGTTTTTCAGAACATTACACTCAGCGTATGGAGCAGCAGAAGGCTGAGGTTGAGGCGTTGCGTCATTAGCAGATATTGCCTCAAACTCTAAAATGACTCCACTTTTCTGGACTCATCAGCTTGCTTCTTCCAACAGGGACTTTACTGGTGGCCAAAGGTTCCACAACACGAGAATAGGTCACATTGGTATTTTGAATTTTGAAAGCGCCCAAACGACATGGATATTGGGTCAAATCCCCTTATTTGGAGCAAGGCGTATTTTGGGATTAGGAAATTCCTTTATTTGACTCCTTAATGTCGGGAATGGATTTAAACATCTTTTTGGCGTTCTGGAAATAGAGTAATAGGATGGCACTGTGTTGAAAAGCGGAGAGAACAGCTGAGATGGCACCATCCAAGGTAACCCATACACAGGAAGCTAACTCCTGTGCTTCATCTAGAAGCGCTCCACAAATTCAATATGAGTCTACCCTCATCTCAGAAAGTTATGCATGAAAGCCTGCTTATGGTTAAAGAGGGTTAAGTTACTGCTAAATTCAAAAATAAGGGCTTCCTTAATGGCTGCCCACAGTATGCATGTCTTCAAATAAAGCATCATAAATTCTTCATGCCTTGCCATCCTAAAAGGTTTTTATATGATGGCATTTTTGTTGGTCGGTAGCTTACTTTATTGCGCCATATATACAAAGAGGTATGACTGTATTGTCTCAGCCCCAGTGACGTACTTCTCCTTAAAGGCAGGCTTGAAATATCTGACATGTTTTTAGTAAGACATGAACAACAGGAGAGAGCGGGAGGTTCAAGTTGATGGTCTCTGTGGTGACTATATCAGTATGCAGGATAGCCCTATCAATTTGATAGAAGATCTTACCCATTTCGTCCTGAATGGTGGCGTAGAATTCATTGACATGCTTAAGGGGGGTCTTAGAATCCAAAAGTTGGCGTAGACTCTTGATCTCTTTGGACTGTTGGGTCAATTGTTTGGATAGCATTCTATTTAACTTCATAAGTTTGGAGTTGGGTAATTATCCACTCAATATGGAGATTTTCTTGGTTTTGGGAGGCGATCAAATTGGCGAAGGTACCATTGATATTCAGATAGTAGTTATACAAGGAGGGGAAGGTCGAATCATCATCCAGATGGCCCCTAATAGTCATCTCAGCTTCTCTGGTCACCAGTGACAGTTGCCATTTAAGAGCTTTAAGTTGGACTTCATGCTCATAGATGAAAAAGGATTTAGTAGGTGAGGAGACGCCTGGATGACCTCCGGGACCTCCAGACCCAGAGGGCCCTTGCTCTCCAGCTATCCCACTGGGTCCTGTTTCGCTGAGGGCCTCATATTGCACCATAACTTCTGGAGTTGTCATCATCATGAGTTGTTTGCTCAGCTGCTGAATACGGCCAAACAAATTAATGAGTCAAGGATTGGTACTAAGCGATATTTGGAAATCTGATAGAGGAGGGTGGATAGAGCACAAGTCACTTTTTGGTCCATGCCAGTGGTTAATTGGACGGCCGCTAGGGGAACTAATTCTGCAAATAATGGACGACTCCAGTGCCAATTTTTGTAAGGTGGCATTGGATGTCATTGATCTCCTGATGGTTTTTCAAAATGGCCTCCCAATTATCTTGACCAAAAATATAGGTGGCGCCATATAACTCAAGGAGCTGGGAGTGAATCTGGTGGATTAATCCTAAATGTAGCTCCATCTACATGTTGTGGAGTGCGAGAAACTGCATATGTTGGTTTAAGGCAGGATGCACAAATCGTTGGAGGTACAAATCTGTTTGGGTTGCTCCTATATCACTGCTTAATGCTCTGCTGAGGAAGATAATTGGCTCATTTGAATAGTCCCATTAGCGATGCTATGACTAGTTCTCCCACAGGGGTTAAACTTCACCTAGAAGCTATCAAATTGTTTGGGTGAGATCAGGAGCCTGAATTTGATAGGTGTATTCATTAGGCACTGAGATAGTTAAAGCCATGGTCATGAGGAACTCAATTTATTGCAGTTGAGGTAGAGTCACACCTTGATTATTGATGGAGACCCATGGTCAAACTCATATTCTCCTAAATTTTAGAAGGGCTGTCTTCGCTGGAGTTATTCATGTGGATGGTAAGTCTTCACCAGGAGCCTTGGAAGCAATTGGCAGGGAGCACCAGCTTATAGAACTTCGTCATCCTCACAGAAGGTCAGGGCCTTAAAAGGCTGATTATTAGTCAAATGCAGTTCCAGTGGAATCTCTTAGGGACTGAGTTCCCTAAGGCAATCTCAACGAAAATTTGTTATTGTGGATACTCTAATTGCTTCAAACAGTCAAGGTCTTTTGCATAATAACAGGCAAAATAATCACTAGTGAAAAATACTAGTAAATCTGAAGGTATTTTCATTAGTCAAAATTCAGAGATTCTTATAGGCTGCCAAGTTATAGAAATCGCCTAGGGCTAGCTTTGGTAATAATTGGGAAAGATTAGGGTAAGGAAACCTCTTTGACAATGTGGTAGATGGAGTTGGCTTTCTTTTTATCCAATTCTTTTTTGCCAGGGCGGCTAATTATGGGGGACCTTTAAGTGGCAAGATCTTCACTAGCTGACTCGGTGCCTTTGTTAGTAGAATTGGCAAATCCTTCCAGAATTTGAGCTTCCTTTACCCGTTTGAAATTTCATTGTTTGAGTCGGTCTTATTGTCATTGAATCAATGAAGCTTATTTAAACCAAGTTGCAAATTTGGGCCATGTTTGTTTCCCACTTATTTCATCCTATTTTCATGATTCCCAACTGTTGTAAATTGAGTAATACCCTATATATCCGCCAAAGGGTTTTCACACAGGGTTACACCAACTGAGCTATTAGAATGGACGATATGAATATTGTCAGTTCCTCAGAACACTCATAAACAAACAACTATAATAAAAAGGGAGCAAATTCCCAACAACTCTTATCTTTATTTTAACTTCATACTCACGGCGTATCTCTTCTAGTCTGCTCAATCTTACTTCCTTACTTCTCAACTCTAAACACCTTTCTCTCTCTTCAATCCTCTCATCTCACTGTTAGCTCAGCAACCTTGGTCAGTACTAACCCTTTTGCTTATTTTATTCGTTCCGCCTTATTTTCATTGGTTTTAGTTTGTTGTTATTCACCTCTTTATTGACCTGATTTGAGGTAATCTAAATTATCTTGATCGTATGTCAACATCGCCTCATCACCCTAGTTTAAAGGCGATCTGATACCAACACGTTATAACCCAATATTACCTCATCCTAAGGCAATTGAATACTTTTAGCTCTGAAACATCCTCGGTGGATTCTGCACATTGAACCTTCAGCAGAATTCCCCAATGATCCGTTGGTCAAATCGTGGCATGTTGTCCAGTCATATATATTTGCAACATTATCCCCCTTGACTGGATGATAAGCTGTACATCTTTTTTTACTTCAATGCCATGTGAACCATCACGCACTAACAGCCACAGGTCTGCGATTTTCTATTTCTTCTTCCATTTGTTGCTTGGTGTGGAGTTGCTTGACCCAAGCCGCATCCCTTTTCCCCAGTTTTCCCTTCTCCCAGCTGATGAGGATGAGGCTGAAATGGACACATGACAGTTCTAACCTAGGAAGAGCTCCTTCCCAAATTCGTCAGCCATTTGGCTTCCTGCGAGCCCCCTTCAGGGACATAGTGGCCCAGCTACGCTGGGGAAGGGAGCGGAACTGAGGGCCTTTGTTTAACGAAGTGGCCCAGCTCCTGGCAAACAGCTTTATCCATCTAGTGCTCCCATCTCCTGCTGAACCTCATCCCATGGCTTTGTCTGTTCAGCGGATGCTGTGCTTCATGCAGTGGGTGATGGCCAGCTGGTTGAGGTCCTTTCCCCATGCTCCTACCCACTTCTGGTCCATGGGGTTGAACTTCTGCAACAACTGGCTAGCTCGCCTATGATATAGAGTAACCGCAGCATTTGATGCCCTCAGCTCCAATGATCCATCCCAGTACCTCCACATCATGGCGCTCTTAGATAACTTATTTTTTCATCCTGCAACTGCTTTAATATCAGGGTTAGAGCTGCACTGGGAATCCCGTGAGTGGGCCCAGAAAGCAGCATTCGCCGCAGCTGCTCCTTTTCTGATGGCATATCTGATCATGGAGGACTTCCTTGTAGATCGCCTGGCGCTTGGCGCAGCCTTTTCCCCTCAAGCTTGGACTGACCTGCTTACTCGCCAGCCCTTACAACTATGACCTCCTCTTCTTGCTTACTCGCTGATCTCCTGGGACCATCAACGCATGTGGTTGCGGGCTTTGTCCTAGTGGGGCAAGAACAGTTTTGCCTCAATCAACTAGCTGAGGTCTCACCACCTCGCATTTTGCCATGGAACTCCAGTCCGTCCTCCTCTTCAAGTTCTGCTACTCCAGCCTCACCTCCTCAGACTAGTGCAGTGGCCCCTTAGCGGACGTTGACCCCTTGCTCTCACCATGGAAGCCTTCGCCTCCATCCCAACCTGAGAAGGGTCCATAGAATCCATGGAACCCTCAAAGCGGCAAAAGAAGAAATGAAAAATCCATTGTTCAAAACAAAAGGAACACTGCAAGAAACCAAAAAAGGCGGAAAGATGAAGTCAGCGAAGTGAAAGACCTACATAAGCAATCCCAAGTAAACGTAGTTATAACTCACATGAGAGAGTATTGTTCAATATTTTCTTGGAGAGGCTCTATTGCTGCTTATATGCCAAAGAAATTTTGCATGTACTCAATTTATAATATGACCGCTTGCATGGTCCTTGATAGTATAGGTTTCAACACCCATTTTTTTCTATTATCTCAAATGGCCCAATCCTAATATTTGCAAGCTTGTGCTTCCACCTAAACCCGAGCTGATCATGGAATAGCACCATATCTCTTCCTTTATACTTTGCTAAGCCGCTTTGCCGTACCTGATCAACAGCCTGGTTTTTGATATTCTTGGCTAAGCTGAATTAGTACGTTTCAGTTTGTAATTTAATCAAAGATTTTGTTAGGGTGGTCAGGTAGCATTGCAGATCCTTTCCTCTGGTGTCCTCTACACAGGAATGTAGAAGTGCAGGCAGTGTGGGGTGCCATCCATAGAGCAATTGGAAGGGGCTTTTTCTCGTGGAAGTATGGTAGCTAATATTGTAGGGAACATAGTAGGTAGAAAGGAGGGTACTCCAATTGGAGGGCCTATCTGTAACCAACTTCCATAGTATGTTCACCAGGACCCATTAACCCGTTTGACCATTCTGTTTGACTTGGGGTGATACAAGGTTGTTAGAACCCTATGGATGGCCATCATTTCATTGATCTTGGGAAGTATGTGAGTGGTAAAATTAGTGCCATTGTCGGTAAGAACATACTGTGGGCAGCTGTGATGCTAAATAATACATTCTATTACAAACTTAACCACATTAACTGACCCCAGATCCCATATGGCCCAGGCCTCATCCACCTGGTCAAGTGGTCAATTGCCACCAGAATATACTTAGACTGGTTAACTCCAGTTGGCAGGGGCCCCATGACATCAATAGAAACTGTATGCCAATCAAAGTGAGGTTTTACTAACTAATACAAAGTCTTCTGGTGAAACAGCTTTTCACCTGGTACTGGTGGCAGCAGGATAGCGTCTTGAGCATGTCAAATTGCATGGTTTCTAAATAATATCACAGTTTTAACAATTCAAGAGTCTTACAGACTCAACCATGTTTAACTGCTCTTTGTGCGCTCAATATAATATTTGTTCTGGTGGAAGGTCTGGGGATATTCATGGTAGTGTCCCCTATACGCTTATACAATTCCCAATTTTTTTGAAATGTATTGGTCCTGATTACGTTTAGTAACTTGATAACTTGAGGTGGTTCATCGTTGTACTTTCCTCTGAGCATTTTTTCATACATTATGTCACTTAAATCCGCTGTAACTGCAATTGTTGGCGATCTTGATAAGAAATCAGCTTTTGGTGTTTTTCTTGGTCTGTGGAGGATTTTGAAGTATTAAGTCTGCAGCTTAAGAGCCCATCAGGCTAGCCACCCTTCCGGCTTCTCATATTCTGCAACCAGCACAATGATTCATGATCTATTATGACTTTAAACTTCAATCTGTGCAAGTAGACTCAAAACTGCTTATAAGCATAAATCACCATTAAGCACTTCCACTCAGTTACAATGTAATTTTGTTCATGGCAATTCAAGCTATGACTGTAGTACGCCACGGGGTGCTCCTCCCCCTCATCGTTCTTCTGAGACAGGACTGCTCTAACAGCGGAAATTATGCAACTATCTGCACGATAAATTACTTATCAAAATAAGGGTAGTGCAACATTAGCGCACTGACTAGCGCCATTTGAAGTGTATCAAAGGCGCATTGGCGCAGTTCCGTCCATTTGAACATGACATCCTTCTTTAGTAGCTCCAACAGCGGACCTTCAATGCAACTGAAATTGGGTATGAAGCGTCAGTAATAACCCACCATCCTCAAAAACACCTGATTAACCCACTTACTAGCTGGCTTAGTCATCTCCTGGATAGCCTCCACCTTAGCTGGTTGGGGTCTCAGCCCGTTCACATCCATCACAAAACTGATGCACTCCAACTGATCCTTGAAGAAGTGGCATTTCTAGGGCTTGATCTTAATATTAGCCTCAGCCAGTTGGTGAAATACCTCTTCCAAATGGTCGAGGTGCTCAGTGAATATGCGAGAGAAGACATTAATATTGTTGAGGTACATGAGTACACATGACAGCTTCAGATCGCCCAGAATGGTTTCCATTGCTCATTGGAACTTTAGCTGGCATTACATAGCCCTTGCGTCATAATTTGGTTGGAAAAGCCCTTTGGCTGTGATTATAGTGCATTTTTCTTGTTCCACCGCAGGCAACTCAATTTGCCAATAACTGGATATCAAATCCATTGGCAAGAAATAGTGAGCTCCGCCTAACTGATCTAGTGCATCATCAATCCGCAACAGAGGGTATGAGTCTTATTTGGTGATACTATTGAGCTTCTGGTAGCTGATTACTACATGGTTAGTGCAGCCTTCTTTTTTACAATCAGAACAGACAAAGCTCATGGACTCATAGATGATTCGAGAATTCCATGCTCTAGCAACTTTTCAATTTCCTCATTGATGACTTCTTCAGCTGCCCTTGATTGGTGGATTGACCGAGACCTGATGGGGGATGATCCCCAGTGTCCAACAATGAACAACCTCCTGAGCGCACCCTAAATCATGATTGTCAACAGCAAAAAATCTCCTTGTATCTTTAAAATAAAGCTTCCGCCCAATACTTCTGGTCTTCTGATAACCCCATTAAATTCTCTTGCGGTACAACCGCCATTACACTGAGGTGCAGTTCAATGAGCAGACCAAATATCAAGAGACCCAAACTCCTGAACCTGGTTGACCACCTCATCTGGGCTCAAATGTAAATACGCTGTAATCCAATGCCGGCGGATTCAATTTGGTACATTTTAAAGATTTGCTACAAATTTCTTGATCTCCTCATGTCCCAGAAGAATGATGCCTGCAGCCATGTTGTGGCTCAAGCTGCAATTGCTGATAAGGCCCAATGATCTCCATAGAGCCCAGTATGCACTTACACCTCTAACTCAGTGTTTATTATTACTTGGTGTCTGGAGGGGATGGAGATAGGCCCAGCGGCTCTAAGTGATACCCTTGGTATTCATATATCTGATGGGGAAGGGCCCGAGTCTTTCCTTTTAATTGATGATAGTGCACTGGAATCACCCCATCACTGTAGGCAAGGTTGTTCTGCCCCATATGCACTGAGCCCTTTGCACACCGCTGGAGGTAAAGTAAATTGAGATCCGCTGTCCCAAAATTGCAAAGGTCTCTTCCATCATGTTAATAACAGCCCCATAGTGTTTCATAAAGGCAGTCCCAATCAACAGATTGTAGCTACTATTTGGTAATACTAACGCTGGAGTCACAACAACAACAGATCTAAACTGCAAGGGAAGCGTGCTGTACGCTTCCTCAGAGACTATGGTTTCTGCTCCAGAAGTTCCATACACCATCTGGTGGTCTATATCAGATTTTAAATCCAACTTTACCACCAACTTAGTTGAGACAATGTTAATGGGAGCTCCCATATCAATTATAGCTCTTACTTGTGACAAACGGGGTCTTTCCACATTGCCACAAAGCAGTTGGGCAAGAGGGCCCATGTGAGGGCCCACAATCATGAGAGGGCTGCAGTGGTTAAGTCCTTCATTTGTTGGCTTGATGAGCGATTAAGGTATCCTTGGCACACAGTGAGGATGATGCTCACACTGAGGAGGACAGTCTGTCACCCAGAGAGCACATACAGAGAGGCGACTGCTCTGTCAAAATCTGAGGATTAGTCCATATTCTTTACTTTAAATCCCTGGTTTTCCGTCAAAATCTTAATAAACTGATTTCAAAATTTCAAAATTTATTTTTGATTTTTGAGGTTTAATTGTATGTATTAGAAGACGAAGTTATCTTAAACGCCTTCGCTTGGTTGTTTTTACATTATAGAATGGGGGATATGGGGAATTTGGATCCCGCGGAGTCCATGGGTGGCGGGCTATTTGCAGGCTATTTTGAGAATTTTGACCTCCGATAACCCATCTAAGCCCATTCTAGACCATTCGTTGGGTACCTGTGGCGTTACAGAAACTTTTCCACATATATTTTTGTTCATTGGGGATGAATTAGGGCTCAGCATTCTTGTGTCAACCTTATCACAAAAATTTCCATTTTTAGATAATTTGGCCTGGCAGCCCCTGATTTGCTGGGCTGCCCTTTGCCATGGTTCTCGACATTTTCATCAAGTGGTTGATTTGGCTTGGCAGCTCCTGATTCGCTGAGCTTCCTGATGCTATGATTCTCGAAGTTTTCACTTTTGGTATTATTTGGCTTGGAAGCTCCTAATTTTCTGAGCTGCCTGATGCCGTGGTTCTTGACGCTTCCATTTTTGGCATAATTCAGCTTGGCAGCCCCTGATTTGCTGGGCTGCCCTTTGCCGTTGCCATTCTGATTGTTTAGTTCATCATACTTTAGGTTTGCAGCCTTTGATTGGCCCAGTTTCCATTTACATCGTCCTTTGCCACCTTTGCTCCAAGGTTTCATTGCTTTTATAGCATCTGATTTGACAGAATGCCATTTTCGAGGGTCGTTGCCCTCAAGCCCCACGCTTTTATTTATATTATTTATGTTACTAGTAGCTGTGATCTCCGCCTTAGGGGGGTCGGGGCTATGTGGCTGTCAGGAAGCTCCTTGACCGTCACAATACTCAGGTTTTGGCTTCCACAATGTAACAGTAAGTGCACTCCAAGTAAGATGAATTTCAGCTATTTACATGTACATTCAGCGGTTCACATTTTCCCAGGAAACTTATAATACACACACAGACTTTAGGGTACCCTGTTACAATAGCCTCCACTGGAAGTGCGACCTCTACTCCTCCCAGGGACAACGCACCTGCAAATGGTTCCAGCTGGTCTTATGGACTTTGGTCAAAAATTTAACAAGCGTAAGTCTTTGGTCGCTTCAGAGACCCTTTATCCACCATTTCTTTGGCTTTTACTTGAGTTAACACACTTACTCCCCCAACCAACTGTTGATAGAGGAATGTATTGTCATACTGGGTGGCTTCTGCTGCAATATAATAGAGAAGATTCAGGTGGGACGTTTGAATTTGAGATAGCTGAGGTAGAGAGTCCCATCTTTACTCCACTCTGACTTTTCCCTGATAACATTGATTCTGCTGTATTCAAAATATCCATCAATTGTGGCACCATCATCCCATGTGCCTAGGGTGACCACAATTAAATTAACTTACACCATAGTGCCTGCGACTGTGCTTAATATATTTTAGCCCTCACGGAAGTTTGACCTGAAAAAATCGATGTAAACAGGCCCCATGTCAGTAGAAAACCTGCTACTGATCAGCGTATTTAGGGCTGAAATGTTAGTTGGGCTGTTGTCGATTGGCAGTTATGGAGCAGACATTGAACTGTGTTGAGTAGCCTGGCAGAACCTGCACCAACTGGTTGATTCCCCCCACATGATTTGGGGTTGACAACAGAGACAGTGTGAACTTTCTCAATATTAGGTGGAGGGAAAGTTACAGCTAAGCGATGTACAAACTGAACAAGTTTAAGAAGTACATCGTCCTCCAACAACAGGGACATGACATTGTAAAGCTCAGGGTATAGCTTTACACACAGAGGACATTGCAATGCACACATCAACTTCAGATAAAATCCCTGCCCCAATCACCACATGAGCTTCCACCTTAAATCATTCAGCAGATGCGGTGAGGGTCTCATTTTGCTGAAACCCAATGGTCAAGAACTCAACCTTCCACTGCAACGTCTTTGAATTACCGCAAAACAACTGTAGCACCATCTCCTTGACTTCTTGGTCTGTAACAGAACTTCCTAAAAGGTAACAGACGACTTGACCAACACTCCTGACATCCAAGGTGGAGATTAACAGTTTCGCCCTCCACCAATATGAGGTTCAATCTGTCACAAACTCAATTCACCTAAAGAACCCATGAATATTTCCTTCGTGATCAAATGGCAGCAGCTTATCACTGCAAACCTCCTGGAGAATCTCGTCTTGTCTTTTGAGAACTGTATCCAATGCAATTTTCAACTCCTCATATGCAACGGGACCAGCGTGTCATGCAGATTCCTTATCAAAGCACCTGGATGCAACATAGCTGGAGACTGAGTTTTCATCATATTGTAATTGATTAATGGGGCCCCTGTAGTGAGCACCACTGTTGTAAATCTGGCAATACCCTATATATCCGCTGAAGGGTTTTTCACACAGGGTTACACCAACTGAGCAATTAGAACGGGCAATAAGAAGACCATTGGTTTCTTAAAAACACTAGTAAATAAACAACTATAATAAAAAGGGAGCAATTTTCCCAACAACTCTTCTTTATTTTAATCTAATTATCTTAATGATCTCTTCTAGTCTGCTCCCTTTTACTTCCTTTACTTCTCAACTCTAGAAACCTCTCTTTCTCCTCAATCCTTTCATCTCACTGATATCTCAGTGACCTCAGTTGGTACTAACCCTTTTGCTTGTTTATTTTTTTTAGTACTAGATGCTTTTGCTTGTTTATTCGTTCCACTGTATTCTCATTGGTTTCAGATTATTGTTCTTCAATTCTTTATCGCCCTGATTTGAGGCAATATAAATTATTTTTGTCAAATGTCAACATCAAATTATTGCCCTATTTTGAAGGCGATCTGATAATGACCCATTATAACCCAATATCTCCTAATCATAAGGCAATTGAATAATTGTATCTCTGAAACATCCTTGGTGGATTCTTCCCATTGAATCTTTGTCGAAATTCCTCTAATGATCTTTTGGTCATAATTGTGGCTTGTCGTCGAGTCATAAAGATTTGTAACACAGACTTTAAGCTCTCTATGGATGCATCCTAATCTGAAGATGCACATGACTTTGGAGATTAAGTGTTCTATGTCCCTCAAAGCACCCAAAGAGGTGCTACTCAATGTACAAGGGATGTACTTAGTTTGATTTTAAGTCAATGGAACCTACATCCCCTCAATGAGTCAGTAAGGCCGTTTATGTCATTAATTCCAATGTTGAAAAGCCCAAGGAGAAGAACAAAAACCTCCTGAACGCTTGCCAAGTCAAAAATCTAAGTGCTATAAGTGTCACAAACCTGGGCACTTTGCTCAAGCTTGTCCGTAATTTGCAACCAAAACCAAGGAGCAAACCCTAAAGAGGACACACCTAATACATAAATTTGGTGGATCTCCACACTGAAGGTGATGACGACCATGAGGATGAAGACTTAGCCAGAGCGGGTTACCATGTGTTAGGGGTTCCCAGCACAGTGGCTTTACCGGCTAGATTTAGAGCCCATGGTGCTAATAGAACTGTATTGAATGATACCTATCTGCAAAGACAAATATGACTACCCAAATGATCAATTCTATTGAAGAAGGAGAGCGGTTGGTCACGTCTATCTTCAAGAATGTGGTACCAGATGGTGAAGACACTACCATGGCCAATACAAACGCTGTTACTTTCTCTCTCTCTCTCTCTCTCTCTCTCTCTCTCTCTCTCTCTCTCTCTCTCTCTCTCTCTCTCTCTCTCTCTCTCTCTCTCTCTCTCTCTCTCTCTCTCTCTCTCTCTCTCTCTCTCTCTCTCTCTCTCTCTTTTGAAGCAATTTGAGGACTCTGACACTGACGTCCTGCCCACTGGAAACCACTTTGGAAAGAGCGTAACTAGGGTGGAAGTTATTAATTAGAAGATGCGTATGTTGGCTGTACTGGGCACCAGGGCTCCAGTGAACATTATCTCCTCAAAACTTAAGAAGAAGCTCAAGTTTATTCTCAACATTGACTACAATGTTATACCATACCGAAGGACCTGACATCACCTGCACCTTAGGAGCTTAACCTGCTTTACCTTTACAATTTGGCCTCATAGTCCTGACAGCACCCGCAGTAGTGTTGGACATTGACCACTACATTTTCCTTATTGGTACACAGTTTCTTCTCGAGTATGGGGCAAAGATTACCTTTACTATAAGCACGGTTAGCATTTTAAGCTATCAGCTCCCTATGGTGTCAAGTACGAGGACGTTAAGTCTCAAAAACAGCATGTTTGCTTGGTCAAAACTGATCAATTAATTGATCCATTATATTACGCCTTAACCAAAAAAGGTATAAATTAATTACTGGCTACCATGAGCGCTGAAGAAGGACTCCGCTTGAGTGCAAGTGAAAGCATGGAAATTCAACCTAGGGGCAAAAGAAGAATGATTTTGTCAATCAGCGTTAAAATTTGTCCTGACACAATACTAGAAGTGTACAGTTGAGATGTAATTTAAGAGCAAGAGCTCAGAGTATTACCAAGATTCTATGACATCACTTAATCTGGAGATCCAAACCTTGTTCTGGGTAACATTACTACCCAGCTGATCAAACTTGAAAGGAACAAGTTGTGGCACTGGCCCTCTTAACCAGCTTCCAAGATATCTAGTTAATACATGAAATTGGAGGTTATGATGATTCTGGGTATGGGGATGTAACCCCCAAAGCAGCAGAAGGAGTTGGACAAACTTTTGGACGAGTTCTACAACACCTTCAGAAATGACCAATGACTATGGCCTGTGCAAAGGGGAGGTCCATAAGATGGACACCGGTTCATCTAACCCCTTAAGTCCAAACCTTACCAACATTTGAAAACAAAGGATGCAGTCATCACACAAGAACTCAATCAGCTAGCTGAAGCAGGGCTAATCCGTCCATCAAAAGGCCATGGGCATCTCCTTTGCTGCTGGTATAAAAGAAGGATGATACCCATAGGTTCATCATGGACTACCACCGCCTAAACGAGATTACCAAGATTGACTCATGCCCTTTGTCACGCATTGATCATGCTTTGAAGCACATAGGAAGCTCAAAATACGTTTTACCCATGGACCTATCCAGTAACTAATGACAAATGGAGCTCTCCCCTGATGACTAGGAGAAATGCGCCTTAATCAGCAACCAAGGGTTTTTGAACCCACGAGGATGCCGCAGGGGCTCTGAAATGTCCCTGCAACTTTTCAACTAGAGATGGATCACATCTTTGGTGATCTTAGATTATCAATTTTGTTGATATAACTAAATCACATTATAGTGTTCAGCCGCACTTTTCAGTATATATGCAGCACTTCTGGGAGGTCTTCAAGCGGCTCAGCGCTTCCAACTTGAAGCTGGAAAGAAGCAAATATACTTTTCTCAAGAGGCATCTTGAATTTTAGGGCGCTAAATCAGCCCAGCTGGAATTAAGCCTCAGGATGGAAAGGTGAATGAGATTGTGGCAATGGATTCACCCAAGAATATGAAGGACGTTCAAGTTTCTTTTGAATATTGGAGTGCTGCAGTCTGTTCATCCCTCATTTCGCGGACTTGGAGGCGCCCCTTACCTACCTCCTGACCAAAGAAATGAAGTTTGAGTGGAGCCTGGAGCAGGATCAGGCATTCGCGGAGTTATAAAAATGATTGGTAGAAGCATCAAGCTTGGCATACCCAGACTTTAAAAAGACCTTCTACTTGTACAATTAAGCCAGTGACATGAGGATTGGTGCCGTTTTAGAACAACTAGATGAGAATTGAGTATATAATCTGATCTAGTATTATTATAAAGTATTCAGAAAGGCAGAAAAATGTTACACAATTACCAAACGTTAATGTCTTGCGGTGATCAGCGTATTTAAGCACTTTAGGACCTATCTTTATGGAGTACATTTCAAAGTAGTCACAGATAACGCGTCGCTCCGCTGGCTAAGAAACATGAAAGATTATGACGGATGCCTTGCCCGCTGGTCTGTAATCCTGAATGGGTACAATTTTGAAGTCATACATCAAGCAGGATATAAACATCTCAACGCAGATGGTTTGTCAAGGCTACCTGTATTCCACATGCAGACGCTATAGAGTGACCGCCTGTATGACTTAATTGGGCTCCCTGAAGAAGCATGTCTGGGCAAGACAAAAGAGGCTAAGAGCGTCCTGCATAGATGTTCTAAGGACATCCGGCATTCTAATGAATATCTGAAAATTAAAGTTCAAGGAAAATGGTATCCCTACATCTGGCCCACTGATAGAATGGAGATAATGATGGAGGTTCACAAGCATAAGGGTCATGGACGATTTCAGAAGACTTTGGCTTACCTCAAAGAGAGGTTTTACTGGGAATGAATGTCCGACGAAGTACACCAAGCATTGGAGTTGTTTGTAGGGCACCATTTTTGCCCTCTGGAAAAGTGATTCAAGTTTACACTCATTCCTTTCACTGCACTGTTCAACAATATCTCTATTGGCGTGGTGGGACCATTTCCAACAACATCCAGCGTCGCCAAGTTCATTCTGGTGGCAATTGATCATTTCAGCAAGTGAGTAGAAGAATCTGTGGCTAAAAAATATACAAAAAACTCCACTTCCCATCTCTTGTATAACCAGGTGATTGTAAGAAATGAATGCCCTTAAACTCTCTTTTCAGAAAATGGCAAAAGCTTCAACTCTGATGTGGTTAAGAAAAAGATAGGCTTGGTAGAGGTGAAAAAGCAGTTTACTACCCCCTACACTCCATCATCCAATGTGAAGTTTTGAAAGAGTCAATGGGACCTTAGAGTGATTCTAAAGAAAATGTCTTTAAACTACAAGCCGAAGTAGGATCAGTTGCTACCATCTGCGCTGCTAGCTTACTGGTTAAGCCACCCACCATATCATTGAAATGTCCCCCTTCAAGGCCCTGTATGGGCGAGAGGCTGCGCTGCCAATCCTCCTGGCACTTTCATAGAAGCAGATAGAATAAATCTACCATCTGGAAGCTACCAGCAGGAGTTGGCTGAAAAGTTGAAAAGTGTTCAGTTAGAAACTTCAAATAACATTGAAGTTAGCCTCCCTATAGAACAATGTGAAAATCAGAGAAGAACCAAGTAACTGATTTCAGTATTAGAGACAAAGTTTTATTCTTCAAGTGAGAGGAACACAACTAGAGAAACTTCAGGCCATGTGGACTGGGCCTAAAACCATCTTAACCAATAGAGGAGCAGAATACTCAATCTGCAATGATGAAACTAACATGTTTTTATTAGAGTTCATGCCTGACACCTTTGAGAATTCCTCAGAATCATCTTAGAAGGAGGGGTGTCGCAGATGAGCCTACGAGTGGTGAGCCTGGTCAGTCCTCAACCAGTGGTATTACTATGAACAATAACCCTCAAACTGGTGGCGAAAATGGCGACCTGGGCATGATTGTACCGGACGTAAAACCCCAGTTATGACCATATATATTAGAAGTTTTTTTGGTGCACCAACAAGCAACCAAAGCGGCCTAACTGAGTAGGGAAAGGTTTGGGGCACAGAAAGTGCCAAACCTTTCCTTCTACTCATTGGTTACGAACATCCTCTGGGTTGTCCAACCTAACCACATGAAAGCCCCCAAAACTGAACACCCAAAAAGACCAACAGGTTGCAAGTTATGAAAACCCCAAAACAACCTTTATTTTTATCTAGGATAATAAAAAGGGTCCCGCCAACCAGAGCTCATCTGGGAAGCAACCAATTTTGCTCCCCAGGAAGGGAATGCTAGGGTAAGAATTCTGAAGTGAACTTTGGAATGGGCAGGCGCGCCAATAAAGGCTGCCCTTCAGAGGCCTCACCTGAATCATTGATTAGGCTCGCACAAGCCTAATCTACAACTTGGGCGAGGCACAGCTCAGCGCTCAAAACTACCAAACCAAAAGTATTAGTAAAATGAATCAGCTCAGATTCGGAAAATCTGAATCTGAGTCACTATGCAACAATTGAGATGAACTCAATCCCCACATTACCCCCACAGAGAAGGGCCCCACAGTGGAAGGCTACCATAATGAGGGCTCCCTGGGGCGAGTTGCCCAGAGACCCAGGAAAATTAGCCAAGATAAACTCCAGGCCCTTCGAGTGAAAAGACAAATGGCAAGAGCAAATTGGGACTGAGCTGCTGGAATCAGCCTGCCCAGCCCGAGGTTGCACGCCCAGCACTTGGCTGTGAGGCGTACCCCCTCCCAGGCTCTTGTTGGCGATGATCTTCCCATCCTGACCAGGAAGGCACTTTCTCCAACAGAAGCGCAAGAGGGGTGTGCAGTAGAGCTCAGCTGGGCGTCCAACCCCTTTCTGGGTGGACCATCCATTGGTGAGAAAGCCCTTTTGGGAAAGGTCCCCTTGGTGCCACTAAATCCCTGGTGAGCGGGAGGCCCCACTGGGATTTTTTACTGACGGTCACTTCAGGTCCAAGGTTGGCCATCAGTCACCGGCTCCCACTTATGATGGTTCCTCAACAACCAGGACCACGTGGCCAAAGAAGTCGGCCAAAATGGGGATCTGAGGCTTGCAATGCACAATGAATTTGGAATAATGTATTTTATGGAAAAACCCCAGTTTGTCTGCCTATATCTTATTGCTTCTTTAGTGCACTGACAAGCAGCCAAAGCGGCCTAACTGAGTAGGAGAGGTTTGGGGCACCAACTGCGCCAAACTTTGCCTTCTACTCATTGGTTACGCACATCCTCTGGGTTGGTCTGACCTAACCGCATGAAAGCTCCTTAAAACCAAACACCCATAAAAGACCAACAGGTATGCAAGATATGCTAACCCCAAAACAACCTTTATTTTTATTCAGGATATTAAAAAGGGCCCCGCTAACCAGAGCTCATCTAGGGAGCAACCAATTTTGCTCCCCAGGAAGGCAATGCTAGGGTAAGAATTCCAAAGTGACTTTGGAATGGTCAGGCATGCCTTATGTAGGCTGCCCTTTGGGGGCCTCGCCTAAATTCATTTATTAGGCTCGCACAAACCTAATCTACAACTTGGGTGTGGCACAACCCAGAGCCCTAAATGACCAAACCAAAATTATTTTTTAAAACGAAATGGCTCAGAATTTGAAAATTTGAATCTGAGCCAATATAAAATGATCAAGATGAACTCAATTGTTACAATAATGGAAGAGGTTAAAGAGGCCCCTAATAGGCACCAATGAGCTAAATAATTTTCCTTCCAGTGTTGTCAGGCTAACTTTTTTCCCTGCCAATTTGGAATATTTGTTTAGTGAGGGCAGCGACGCTGCTAAAAATTCATATGATATGTGACCCCCTTTTATACCTCTTGGGGACCAAAATAATTTATGTTTCCCTGATGACACCCTGATGAGCAAACTGAATTACGCCGGTGACAGTATCAGATGATTTGATGGGCATATTACCAAATAAGGCAGTCTCTAATTTTCCAAGAGACCTGAAGCCATGATGTGAGGCGCCTCATAGGAGCATCACCACTCAAACCTGATGTTGAGATGCATATTACCAGATTTGGCAATCAACCATATCAAAAATGACTGCAATGAGCCAGATCCCAGAGTCAGGACCAAGCACAAAGGCCCTAAACATCTAGGTTCATGGGTAACCACTGCTAGAAGGAGCTTACACATATAAGAATTAGAACAAATGAGTGTAAAAACTAAATCAGCAGTCAGACACCGTCTGACAAGTGGATCCTAAATAATCCTCTATCAAAACCCTAATTTCCCCCTATTTTTAAATCTCACCTTCCTTTATAACTTGATTTTCACTCTGAAGTATATAAGACTTCACTTTTTAATCTAATAAAAAACCTCCCTAAAGGATCTTAAGCTTATTATTTTTGCTATAATTTGTGTTGTATCAAGTTAGTAATCACTAGTATCCAGTCCAGCTTGACCAAACTGAAGTAATCACATGTAACCAGTCTAATATTAACCTGTTTTGAAAAAGACACTTTATCGAGGATACTTTGGTGCTGATACCGCCAAGGAAGAGTTTGGAAAGGTTCCCATTGATTCACAAAAGCTAACCTATGTCAACAATGTCAAAGAGTGTCAATAGGTTTGCCAATGGCGCAATAAAGATAGCCAAGCAATTGATGAACCAAGAGGTAGCATCTGAGGAGAGTTTTCTTAGAGAGAGCTGTAGTGATGTTAGCAAAGGTTGTCTGGTGCCAAATCTGTGCGGACAAGATCCATGAGCAGCGAATTGCCTCTAAAGTTAAGCAAGCTGAGGTCAGCGTGCTGACTAAATAAAAAAATGAAAAAAATTAAATATAAATGGGGGTTGCATCTTGAAGGGAGGCTCTTGGTCAGCCGATACAGTCCAATTATTATAATGACTTTGTATCATAAGTCTAATAGGGCAAAAATGGTGAGTTAGATATCCAAATCAGATGACACTGGACCACATAGGTTGATCATTTGGAAAATTCTTTATTCTTACCCTTTCTTCAGGATCTCCTAATTTGCTGCAGTGAGTGTTACTTCTAATAGTGGTCACCTGACCTACTAATGATCCATCTATTTGATAAGTTAGGGATTCTTTTTAGGGTATCTTAGCTTCAGTTTGATCCTTCAGAATTTTCCTATAGTCAATTTGAGCTGTGCCGCCTGTCAATTTCTCTGGAAGAATCATTGAGGTAATCCTTTAACACCTCTTGGGTCTAGGGCGTTGATTTAGCTGAGGGAGTCAAATGGTCGATATTCTTCCCATCATGTCTGAAGTCATGATATCTTACATCACCCCTTCAAGGGTTTGGCAGCTGAGTACTGATGCAAAAGTTGGCTATGAACGCGGTCATTTGTTACTTGATTTCTAAAGTATTGATTGATTATAACTTCGTTCTTGTAAATGTTATCATAAGGCTCATCAAGGATGGAATTCAATTTTTCTCCTTAGAGCTATCCAGTCTTGATAATATAGGACTAAATCTAAAATCTCAAAGGCAGGTGAAGTTGCAAGTAGCATTTTCTGCTTGACCTTCTTTTGTGACTGTCTTGGCTAAGTTTGCCATTGCCTCTGAATGAAATTCTATTATATCTGGACTAATCTTCTTATTGCTTTCTCAGGATCTTTGGTAAAAGCATTGGTAACTTCATAAGCTAATAAAGCTTCTATTTTAGGTTTTCTTTGGTATATGGCCTTGGAGAGGGACATTTTGATAATTTGATAAAAAACTTATCCAGTAAGCCACCAATAAACTTGGAAGGTATTATTCACAGTGTAATGGATTGATAGCAGCCATCTTGCGTAGTAACGAGACCAACGTCCTGTTCACTCTTTCTACATTCCCATAAGTTGATAGGTTGTAAGGCATTGAGTATAACTGTTGAGTTCCCATGCTAGTATCTAGAATACTTACAATACTTGATGTAAGTTCTTCCATTATTGCATAGTAGAACCTGCGGGCAGCCATGCTTAATAAATATGTCATGGACAAAAAGTTAGCCTTTAAGGAGAGTGTCTATAACTCTCCTGTTTCCAGTGTGGTGGTGCTCGGTGCACAGAGCCAACTCATGGAAACTAGCCGTTATTATTAAAGTTACTAGCGCCCAGCAGAAGGTGCTGGAACAATATTAACTACAACCAAGAAATGCGATCAGGAACCATCCTAAAATAATGCGGTGCACCAGGAGAGAAGGGGTAAATGGCCCAGGTTGGAGGGTACCTGGGCGAACCAACAGTGCACATGGGGAAAATTGGATTGAGTCCACAATGGCAAGGTTCACAGATCGCGAGACCTCCTTGAAGAGGTTTGCACTCAGGGTTATTGTAAAATACATAAATAAATTGTTAAAACGGGGAAAGGTTTTATTGGGGAAGACGACCAATAAGGAATGTTGGTTGGGGAAAGCATATTTAAACTCAAACGGGGGAATTATGGTTGTGCCACAGTGGGCCCAAGCACTGACCCACCAATAGGTCCACACTGCCATCAAAATTAGTAGAATAGGCTGAAACTGACTTCACTCTTTGATTGATTGAAGTTAGATTCAACCTAAACGCGTTGTTTTGAAAATGGAATGAGTTTCAAAACCCTGTTCCTCAACAAACCAAATAGAACCATCCATGTTAATTCAGTATACTGTCCATTTTAACGCCTGGACCAATGTAAGGGCTAGGCACCTGGCACCCCACTAGTACCAACCTGGGCATATTTTGCCCTTACCTAGAGTTGGTCTAGGGTATGCTTCAGGTCTGAGATGTAACGGTCAAGGCGTTGCCTGATCATCACATTGCCCTAGTCTTCCCTAGGGTGATGATTGAGGCCAAGGGAGAGGAACTCGACAGCTACAAGGATCATAAATGGCAATCTGATGAATCAGATGCCTTAAAATCAAAGCAAAATATAAATCGCAAGGCTGACAAGGAAGGAAAGCCTCGAAAATGGCGCTCTGGCCAGCCAGATGCTGCCAAATTGAATATTACCAAATGTGGTGATGAGGGAGCGGACCCTCTGACACAAATTTCTGGCCAACCAGTTATAGTCAAGTTCAATGCCCAAAAGTGTATCAACAAGGATGAAAATCCTTATAAATGGCGCTCTGGCCAACCAGATGCAGCCAAATCAAATATTATTAAATGCAGCAACAAGGGAGTGGGCCAGACTCAAATTTCCAGCCAATCAGGTGTGGCTGAACCTGATGTCCTCAAAGGTATTGACAAGGATGAAGATCCTTGCAAACGGCGCTCTGGCCAACCAGATGCCTCCAAACAAAATATTACCAAAAAGGGCAATGAGGATAACCCTCGAGAATGGTGCTCTGGCTAATTAGATGCCGCCAAACCCCTGTTGGCAATATCAAGAAATATGGATGAAGAGAACAGCCCGGGCTTCAAGAACAAATTGAAGCCAAAAATAAATGCGGAAAAGTACCACAACCCCTAAGGGTACCTGGTCCTAGTTCTGGAGCAGGCCTCAACAAGGGTATTGAGGGTCTAGAACCTCAAGTCATGCCAGTCACCAAGAAGATGTATGTGGACTCCGCGGAGAACAAAACCCAATCTTCTCCATAAGCTCAGTATAAATCTGAGCTGGCGAAACTGTGTAAAGCAGTTTTGTATTCTAGTATCTTTAAATAAACTTAATAAATCTTAAAATAAATTTTCGAAATTGGAAATCAGTTTATTGAGGCCTTGAGGGAAACCACACATAAACAACAGCTAAGACTTCGACAAGGCTATTCAGTCTTTATACGCTCTTTATGGGGGTCAAACCCTCTTGTTGAGCGCCAGCATAGTCCTGACTGTGGCGCAAACTTTCATAGTAAAGTGCTTCCCACATGGTCGGATTAGGTACATTTCTACAGCAGGATTATCCTGCCTGTGGGCATTTACCTGGCACTCTTGCCTAACTGCTTTGTGGCAGTGTTCAGAGACCCCGTCTGTCACATGGGAGGCCCTGTAGCTTCACCTTCTGGGCCTCCTGGCGCCCAGCCTTGTCTTTGGGGTCAGTCCCTACTATGATGTCATGGGACCATGACATTACCCTCTCCTCCCGATGGGCTCAACCCCCCTCCAGGGGCTTGCACAAGGGAAAAGTTATTGTGGGCAGGGGCCAACTTCATGGCAGCAATGGTCGGTTTGGATTGAAATCACGCAGCCTGGGGGAAACGCTTGCGGAAGGCATTAATCAGATCTTGGGCATACACACAGTCACACGCTGGAGCCCAACTGTTCTCTGCAGCATCAAAGCCCTTCCAGGATACCAGGTACTCCAGTCTTCTTTTAACGCGGCGAAGGCAACTATCTCTTCCACCTCCCACTCTGGCACCCCTTCCACGAGATAGGCCTCAGGAGTCTCTGGTGGGGGGCCCTCGAACAATGTGAGCTTGCTCTCATGAAACACCAAGAAGATATGAAATGAAGGGGGAAGATCCAGCTGGTATGAGGCATGGCCCACCTTTCTAACATCGCGGTAAGGGCCAATCCTCTTAAGTCCTAGCTCCTTAAATGGCTGCTTGATAGGGATGTTCTAAGCATCAAGCATCACAAGATCTCCTTCCTTGTATGCTGGACCCACTCAGTGCTTCCAATCAGCGTTCTCCTTATACAATTGCATTGCCGCCTCCAGGATTGTGGAAACCCCCTGGTGGACCTTCTTGATGGTCTTAGCAAAGTCCATCACCACTTCAACCTTAGACCCACAGCTGGGCTCCATGTTAAAGGCGGGTTTAAAGCCATGGCTGGCGAAAAACGGAGAACAACCAATTGAGGAGTGAGAGGTATTGTTGTAGCTAAACAGGGCCATGGGAAGGTGTGAAACCCAAATTCAAATGATCTGCAGCGGTGTAACACCGCAGGAACTTTTACAAGCACTGGTTTACTCGTTCAGTCTGCCCATCTGATTGGGGTTGATATGCAGTTGAACGGCAAGGACAATTCTGAAGAGTCTTACACAACTCTTCACACAAAAAAGAGGTAAACTGAGGCCCCAGTCGCTGATAATTTCATGAGGGAAACCCCATGGAGTGCAAACATATGGGTGGCGAAAAGCCTAGCCATTTCTGCTGCAGTTTTAGTGGTTCTGCAAGGAATAAAGTGGGCAAACTTCGTGAACTGGTCCACCGCCACCATGATGGCATCATAACCATCCGAGGCTGGTAATTCCACAATGAAATCAACTGAGAGGGAAGTCCAGGGCCCATCAGCCTTTTGGACTGGTATCAACAACCCCGCTAAAGGTTTACGATTGGGTTTTATCTGGTTGCATACCAGGCACTCCTTACAATACCGCCCACCTGAGCAGGCAAGCCCTTCCAATTATAGGTGCGGCGTATTAACTCCAAGGTCTTTGCTTTCCCCGGATGACCAATGATAATTCCATCATGATGGTCCCAGATGATTTCCAGGCGCAGTGGTCCAGAAGGTACCCAAAGGCGTCCATGGAACCACACCATCTCATCCTTTACATGATAACACCTGGATAGATCCTCTTGATTTGAAGCTCTCTTTGCAAGTACCATGGTATATTCTCTTGACAGCGGCTGAGAGAGAACAGCCTTTCTGAACATACCAAATTCATCCGCGTTATCCAGAGGTGCAAGAGCTGGATCGTTAGCCAGGGGAGAGGGAATTAGCAACAGAATTTTACTTAAAGGAATAATAACATGTGTGTTGTGCACTTCTACCTCCTTGGGGTCAGGGGCTAAAGCAGGGTTGCAGCTCAAAGCATCCGCCAAACCATTATCCTTGCCCTTGATGAATTCATGTGAATGCAAATTGGGCAAGGGTCTCATGCCAACAGGTCTGCCATGGGGTTAGGCATGAGGAGCGCGGTAGTACAGCATGGCATGGTGGTCTGTACATACGCGGAATGGTTGGGTAGAGCCATGAAAGTGGTGATGCCAATATGTCAGCGCCTCTAACACTGCCAGTAACTTCTTGTCAAAAACGGCATAATTCAACTCTGGAAAATATATTTTCCTAAAAAAAATCCCAGCCGGATGCTCTATCCCATCTTCGCCTACTTTTAACAAGGTGGCCACTATGGCGAAGTTGGAGGCATCAGTAGACACAATGAACTCCTTTGAAGAGTTGACATGGCGAACAACAGACGTGGACAACAGGGTGCACTTCACTGCTTGGAAAGCATCCTCCAAAATGGGGGCCACTGAAACACCTTAGCACCGTTAGCCTTGTATAAGGGAGCCGCCACCTCAAACAGATTGGGAGTGAACTTCTTGAGGAACGTGCACGTCCCCAAAAGGATCCTCAATTCCTTGGCCAAGGAGGGGGTAGACCACTCACAAATAGCCTTCTCCTTGTCAGGAGTTATCATGTGTCCCTGGTCAAACACGACGTTGCCCAGAAAGGTGACCTGGTACTTAAAGAATTCACATTTTCTTATCTTCAGTGTAAGGCTGGATGCCTTTAACCACTCCACCACTTACCAAAGGTGTACTTCATGGGACTCCTGATCAGGGGAAAACACCAGGATGTCATCCATGTAAGCAACCGCGCATACCCCTAACAAGTCCCTCAACACTGTATCAATGCGGCGTTGAAAGATAGCAGGGGCATTCTTATGCCCTAAGGGCATGACCTGAAACTGGAATATTCCTTTTCTGGCGCAGAAGGCGGTTAACCACTCCTGGCCCTTCTTTATCCGGATCTGATTAAACGCATTGATGCAATCCTGCTTGGAGAAAACCTTAACCTTCTCCACATATCTCGCAATTGTGAATCCAAAGGGATGGGATGGAGGTCTGGTACCACGACAATGTTAAGGTTCCCATAGTCCACACACGTGCATAAAGTACCATCAGACTTATCCACAAAGAGAAGGGGGGAGCATACAGGGGAGGTACGCTTAAAAATCGCACATTTGGCCAACTGTTCCTTCACCCACACATTCAACGCCTCTTCCTCCTGGATAGTCAATGGGCAAATGGGGGAAGATATAAACACCAGATCAACCATGAGCTTGAATTCACAATTAAACTCAGAGTGTTCAGGGAGTGCGTTGGCAGATGCTGCATCAAAAGAGGATTCCAAACCCTCCAAACAGGAAGGCAAGGAAAATCCCACTGAGGAGGTCTTCAAAAAGGAGCAAGATGAGGAGTGGGAACATTGGGCCAATGAGTTAATGGGTCCTGGGCGTTATCCTCTGACAAGGGAATAATCAACTGGTGACCATTTACCAAAGACGAGAATAGAGTGTTTTTTTTAAATTAGTCCTCACGTCAAACTTTCTTCACCACTTAACCCCCAAAATAATGGGGAACTAGAGGTGTTTGATAGCTTGAAAATGGTCGGACATAAGATAGGCGCCCACCTGGTAGTCCACCAATCCTATGACGTTCAGCGTAGGGATACCTTGAGAAGCCCCACCTCTAACCATACCACCTGGTGAGTAACTCAACTTAAGGTAGTAAACAAGTCTTGGTCAATAAAATTATTTGAGGCACTGGTATCCACTAAAATAGTTGTTATGAACTTCCCAAGAGAGGATGTAAGGGTAGCAGTTAAGAGGAAGTATCCAGAGTGAGATCTATATAAAGCAGAAAACGCCCCATTTTACCTAAAACTTTTTTTGTCTTGAGCAAACCATAATGGTAGGTTTATGAATCAAAGAAGGGGGAAGGATAGTTGGCCACTCTTACTACTGAGGCCACATACCTCTCAATGCCTTCTGCAGGTGCATAAACGTTTTCATATTGTAAGCGCAATTCTTTTTCAACTTCCTGAGTGCTGCAAATCATGGAAGAGGTCAAAAGGGGATTTTCAGGTGTGATTTCATACACAGGAATGGGTTCCAGATATGAACCATGAGAGAGTCAATATGGTTCAGAGGTATATCTCAGGTTTTTGTTATAAAACGCTTTTTAGACGTGAACGACCCTATCCCTTGAACCATGATGCGATGCCCAACGTTATCCATGGCCAACACCACCAGGCCCATCTGCGCCTATTCTGACAGCATTGGCTGAACGAGTGGGCGAAAGGAAACTTTTTTATTTAATTCAAAAGTTTCAAATTCAGGGGAAAGTTAGGGAATCACGACTTTTGGACCTCAAAGCATCTGTGTACACCAGGTATGAGCACGAAGGGTGGATATTTTCAAGTTGGAGGCAACCATAATAACCCTGAGTTGCTCCAACTGTTGGTAAAAATAGGAACTGTGGTGCGGCTAATGACAGCTGACTCCCACAGCCAGCGCCCACTGTTACCACTTCAAAAAGATCCACACGGAAAAAATCGTGCACATAGAGTTACAAGGTTGGTTGACTAATGTAAGGAGAGTGTCTATAGCTCTCCTGTTTCCAGTTTGATGATGTTTGGTGCACAGAGCCAACGCATGAAAACTAGCCATTATTAATAAGGTTACTAGTGCACAGCAGAGGGTGCTGGAACAATAATAACTACAACCAAGAAATGCGATCAGGAACCATCCTAAAATAATGCGGTGCACCAGGAGAGAAGGGGTAAATGGCCCAGGTTGGAGGGTACCTGGGCGAACAAACAGTGCACATGGGGAAAATTGGATTGAGTCCACAATGGCAAGGTTCACAGATCGCGAGACCTCCTTGAAGAGGTTTGCACTCAGGGTTATTATAAAATACATAAATAAATTGTTAAAACGGGGAAAGGTTTTATTGGGGAAGACGACCAATAAGGAATGTTGGTTGGGGAAAACATATTTAAACTCAAACGGGGGAATTAGGGTTGTGCCACAGTGGGCCCAAGCACTGACCCACCAATAGGGCCACGCTGCCATCCAAATTAGTAGAATAGGCTGAAACTGACTTCACTCGAGTGATTGATTGAAGTTGGATTCAACCTAAACGCGTTGTTTTGAAAATGGAATGGGTTTCAAAACCCTGTTCCTCAACAAACCAAATAGAACCATCCATGTTAATTCAGTATACTGTCCATTTTAACGCCTGGACCAATGTAAGGGGCTAGGCACCTGGCACCCCACTAGTACCAACCTGGGCATATTTTGCCCGTATTTAGAGTTGGTCTAGGGTATGCTTTAAGTCTGCGAGGCCCTGTAGATTCACCTTCTGGGCCTCCTGGCGCCCAGCCTTGTCCTTGGGGTCAGTCCCTACTATGATGTCTTGGGACCATGAAATAGCCATATCTTAGCAGTCTATGCAGGAATGGCAATTGCTTCGACCCACTTTATTAAATGATTATTCCCTACAAGGATGTATTGGTTCCCTCTGGTGTATTCAGATAAGGGACATATGGCATCTAGACTGATGGTGTGAAATGGCTTATGATGGGTCATAGACTGATACTTATACTTGGCCTTATGCAGCTTCTGCTTAATACAATTTGATTTAAGCATCTAAGAGTTCAACTACAGAGTCCAGTATTCATTCCCCAACTGTAGCAATTCTTGAATCATTTGTAAGAACTTCTTGCTCTTACATGGCCTAGGGTTTTGTGGGCTTCCATCATAACTGGTAACTGTTCAGAAGGTCTTATGTAAGGTAGCTAGTCGATTCTGACTTCCTTGTGATTTATTCCGTCAAGAAATTTTGTATTTTAAGCATGACGTTTGAGTATCTTTTGAACTTGTTCATCTTCATCCTCTCAAGAGTCTAGCTTCATGAGTAGGTCGTGTAACAGTTCAGCTTTGCAATTGTCAAGATATTGTAGGGCATTCTTGTCTGTCCATCTACGGCGATGTGTCTCATTCCAACTCAGTGGAAAATATTCATGTATAGTGCTGAAGCTTGATAGCCCATCTGTTAAGTCTTCCTGTAAGATCTTTCATGCTTTAGTCACTTTAGGGAGGCTTTGTTTGTCACAACTGTAAAATACATACCATACAAGAAGGTCTGGAAATGTTTTATTGAAAGGAGAACAGCTAAGAACTCTTTCTCTTTGATTTAAAGATGTTTTCTCAGCTGTAAAAAGCGTTTTGCTATAATATGACACTAGGTGATCAATGCTATTCTCATCCAGTTGAGAAAGGATGGCACCTATGGCTAAGTCAGAGGTTTCAATGAACAGGATGAATGGCTTCCTGTAGTTCAATTGTCACAAGATTGGTCATCTCTTCAAAAAACCCTTCATCGACTAGAATGCATTTCATTGCTCTATTTCCATATAAAAGGGGGGTTTTATCATGCATCTGGGTAAGAGGTTTGAAGAGTTGAGTGAAATTAGAAATAAATTGATGGTAATATCACATCATTCCTAAGGATACCTGTATGTTTCGAAGGCTATATGGCTCAGGCATCATGGAGAAAGCTTCAACCTTATTGTATAAGGGTGAATTCATTTTCACTATATAGCATGTACTAGTAATCCAAGTCCTGCTGGAAAAATTACACTTTGCAGGTTTTAGTTTGAGATGACTCTCTTTCAGTTATTTAAAACTGACTTGAGGTGATTTAAATGGTCATTAAAGGTTATGTAAAATACCATTTTGTCATATAGGTAAATTATCACAAAGCTGAGTTTATGATCTTGCATGATGTGATCCATCACCCTTTGGAATGAGGTGGGACCGTTACATAATTTCTGAAGGAACTGGGTAGTTGTTATAGTCCTTGTAAGTCCAGGGGAACGTCCCCTCTTCATGGACAGAGCGATTTTCCCGTTTCCTAACAAAAAGGGTCCAAAGTGGGCAGCTATAACCCTCATCACACAGAGCGACCTCGCCAATGTGGTAGATGTGCGCTGGGTAACAGCACTATCTATTAAGATTCCTAACTTGGTACCCGCACTTGCCTCTACTGAGTTAGTTTGCCAAATAGAGGAAATCTGTGCAGAAATCATTGGAAACTGCCATCCCCATGAGCTGAATGACATTATAAGACAATGGCACTGAATCCTAAAAATTGAAGGTGAAATGTCCATAATATATGGGATTAAAGCCTGGCAGATGTGCAACTAATAGCTGGAAGGGGACAAATAATTCATTCTCAGTCAAAATTGCTGATGGCATCAAGCCATTGAGCAGTACAGTAGCTGACCCTAAACTTCTCTCAAAATCATTGGGCTTTGTCCCCGCTAGGCATGTATCACCATTTGGGATTGTTGCTAATAATTTGAAACCCTCATTACAAAAATTGGGATCATTGCTCAAGGAATCCCGCTTGGCTGAATGAATGCCCCAGTGACCAGCACGAGTGGGTTAGTCATCCCAAACTTATTTCTGACCCGTTGGGACTGCCCCTATATGGGGTGGCCCTGGGAGATCCCATTTCCTGTCAGTCCAAACACCATTTTACTAACTGCCATAAACGCAGTAAAGCCTTGGGTCAGGCATTCGCAAATGAACTGATAGCAACTAAGCCTGCCACCAATTTCTTTGATGTCAGTTCTAATTGAATTCATCATTCCCCCCATTCTTAATAAGTTTGCCGGGTTAAGTCAAAAGTTGAGGGCCCCAATCCCTGCTTTCACAAGCTACCAAATTGAACAACATTTAATTAGTCATATTGCACTGAGGAAAGTGTTGGTTGATTTCTTTATTTTACTTTACAATAAAAATCCCTATACAAATTTCAGTTATTCTAATGTGAAAATATAAAACATCCTCCCTGACTACATTCAGCAACTCATGGGTCCCATGGCCATGTTTACCTGGTTCATTGCTAGGTTCTTATACATGAAAATAGCTACTCGGTGAGTAGTGGCTAAATTTCTTCCTGGTTTTATAACAGTCGTACTAGCAGCTTTGCTACTGACATTTGGGCTTGGTGTTTGGGTACTTCAATACTTCAATTGGCAGGTCAGTCTAAAAATTACTTGCAGTCCTCCTGACATATTTGACCAACCATTATTCTTGCCCATTTCCGCCCTTCTCGTTGAGTTAAGCGTAGCAGTGGTTCTTTTATATCTCAACTGAATAAGGTTGTGAAGAGGTTTTACTATGGCCACAATAGCCTAGTATCTCCCAGATTTCCTAAGCTACCCTTCAAAATGGATTGTTCATGCTAGGAGCCGCCGAGGTGGCTGTGGTTTCAAATCCTAGCTCCAAATCATTGTCAAAATCAATTAATAGTTGATGTGGTTCTCATGCCAAAATCAGTATATTCTTGCATACTGACTTATATAGTGTCTACTCCTATCATGAACCTTGTAGTTTCACCAAATCCTAGTACAACCTCTTCCTTATCTACAAACTCGACTATAGATACCAATAAAGAGAATTTCGCCTACTTTTTATTGCCCTTAAAAAGTAGTATTGGATCTCACCATGCGTCCTTTGAGGCCTTGGTGGACACTGGAACAGTGGGTAGTTTTATGAGTGTAGAGCTAGCCCACCAGTTGGAACTTGACCTGGACTTGGGTCCTACGTTGATGGTCGCTTCATTGGCCTTCCAGCCCTTGCACCTAGTTTGAAGCCCAGTACCTTTCTATGTTCACCAGTTTAGCTTTCACAATTGATTCTCCACAATGATAAACTTGGTGTTTCCGTTAATTTTAAGAGTGGGTTGGTGGAGTCAACAGCATGTTAAAATTCACTTGAAGTCTAATATGTTGTCATTTGCTAATGACCAGATGGAGGTGGAGTTTCCTTTTGTGGATACTTTTACTAAAACCCAAAGACGCAGTTCCATCACATCTCTTGTTTCCCCTGTGAGCCTACCATCAGATTTCCCTGAGGCATTGATGGGATATTGAATTATCTTCGATTCTGAGAAGGCGGACTGTATCCCCCTCATACTAGATTCGCTTTAGGGTTTAAAACAACGGTTCAGATGGTGAATATTAAAAGACCTTTGTACCCGCATACTGATGAGGAGAAGGCTTCTTTCAACACATGGTTGGATGAAATGCTTAAGTAAGGGTGGTTGTTCAAAGAGACATCACCAGTTGATTCTATCATTGTTTTTGTCAAAAAGGACGATGGTTCCCTTCGTCCCTGTGTAGATTATAGTCATTTTAAAAAAATATAGTCCATGATCCCTATCCTTTGCCATTAGAGCAGACAATTGGTCAAATGATTTCTAAGTCACGGGTGTTCTACAAACTTGATCTTGTAAATGCCTTTAATCAAAGTCAGGTGATGGAAGGTCAGGAATAGCTTTCTTCTATCTGAACGAAAAGGGGTTTTTCAATTTCAAGTAATGCTTTTCAGGTTGAAGAATGCACAAGCCACATTCTAAAGAATGATCAATAGTGTGCTTGGTGACCTCTGATTCATTTGTGCAGTCGCATAAATTGATGATATTTTGGTACATCCCCAACTCCTGAACAACACGCAAAATATTTGGAAGTGGTAGAAGCTGCCTTTCACAAAACAAGCTTGTTCGTCAAGCCTTCAAAATGCAAGTTTTTTTTAGTACTAGATGGTCCTTCAAAATGTAAGTTTTATAGGGAGGAGTTTGCCTTTTTGGACAATCTTGTCTTAAAAGCTGGGTATGCTATTCCCCCCCCCAACAAGTTAGACGCCATCTGCGAATGGCCCATTCCAATGACTCAGAATTTTGAAAAGCTTTTTGGGGCACTATATTTTTTTAAAAAAAATTCTCCCTGCCTTATCCCAATTAGCCGCTCTGCTTCACCCCCTTATGGGTTAGAATGTACCCTTTTGCTGTAGACCCGACTACCAGCAGGCATTTGAGTCAATTAAAGAGGTGTACTTATCACCCCCCCCCCATCCTAAAACACGCAGGTCCCTCCAAACCCTATGTAGTTGCATGTGATGCCTCATCTGTTGCACTCATGGCAATCCTGCTTCAGGAGCATGATGGTTTAGAACATCCAGTCACTTATTTTTTCCTGGAGGTTCTCTTCTCCTGAACAATCTTGAGCCATCTATGATAAGGAGTTGGCAGACGTAGCATTGTCCTTGACTCATTGGCGGTATCTGGTACAAGGTGCCCAGCATGAGTTAACAGTACATATCACCAAGCTCTTTTGTATTTTCTAAAACCACAGAAGTTAGCACATAGGCAAGCTTGCACCTGCTGAGATTTGTGTAGTTTAACTTCAAATACAAGTTTGTGAAAGGTTTTTTAAATGTGCTCCATGATTTTCTCAGTCAGAACTCTGCTCATTGACATACAGACTCAAATGAATAGGATTTGGTTCCCATGATCCTGTTCAAATAAATCTTATCCATTGTGCCTCCCGTGGTCTCATAAGTGGCCTTAGCCCCCGATGCGCCTCTTATCTTACAGGTTTTAGCAGCCCAATTAACCTTTTCCAAAGAGTTGACATAATGGAACAAATGTCCCTCCCAGCTCATAAGCATTCTCTTTACTCCTTAGTGGAGGGTCTTATTCATTTCCGGTCATGAGTATGGGTTCCTCCTTTTTTAGAGCCAGTGTTTCAGGCTCATCATGACCCCTCAAAGTTGGCCATCTGTGTAATAAGAATTTATTGACTTGATTAAGCATACCTATAATTGGGCGAGTTTTTCAAAAGAAGTAATGTCCTGGATCAATGATTGTGTTACCTGTGCACAGGCCAAGTCTAGTCGATCAGGAAGGAATGGTCTACTCCATTCTTTACAACAGTCTGTGGGTCTATGGACAGCGGTGTCTGTGAATCTTATTATTGAAATTCCCTGTTTGAATGGCTTTACTGCAGTGATGGTGGTGTTTGATCAGTTTACAAAATTTTCCCTATATATCCCATGCTTTTCCAACAGTTCTTCAAAAGAAAGTTCCCGTTTCTTTGTGCACCATGTGTTTTCTATATTTGGTTTCTCGCAGGAGATCATCAGCAACTGTGGGCCCCAGTTTACAGCACAGTTCTGTAATAAGCTTTTATTGTTTTTAAAAATTACACCCTATTGATCCGCAGCGTATCATCTCCAGTTCATTGGACAAACTGAGCGGGTTAATCAAATCTTGGAACATTACTTGCGCTGCTATGCTTCAGCCACCTAGGATACATGGGCCAAAGACCTTCTTCTCGCTCAATTTGCTTATAAATAATGGAACGCATGTTTCTATGGGGTTTTCACCATATGAAGCGACTTAAGGGTATAACCCCTCATTTTCAGTCAGTCCTTGTCCGCGGCCAGAGTTCTCAGCTGCCGTGGATCATGCAGAGACATTCAGTCTACCCGGTCCTTGGTGCGGAAGCATCTCACTAAGGCTATCAGTGACTACAAGCGTTTTGCAGATTGAAAGCAGCTTCCTGCCCATGGATTGTGGTGGATTTATATGTAATTCTCAATACGCGCCATTTGAGGATGCAGGTACCCTCCAAGGAGTTTAAAAGTAAGCGTTCAGGTCCCCACTTGGTGGACGAGGATTTAGGCAATGGTGATTTACAGTTAAAGTTGCCATTTCACTGGAAACAAAATCTAGTAATCCATGTATCGCATCTGTCCCCGTTCAAAAGGTAAATACCCTTGAATCCTGAGCCAATAGTGATTGAGGGTTCAGAGGAGGCCGAAATGGAGATCATTTTAGCATCCTAAAAATCTCAGAGGGAAGTCAAATATCTCGTCACTTGGAAGAGTTATCCAGCCTATAAGAACAGTTGGGTCAAGTCTTGATATTGTGCTTACTGCATGGAACTGGTCAAGCCGTTTCACATGTCTCGTCCCAGTGCTCCTCGTTCCCCCCCCAATAAAAAATTGCAACTTCAATGGCGATCAAGTTGTTCAAGGCTCACAAAAATGTAGCCCTCACAAAGTTTCCTGGTGTTGGCGCCCCTCCTCTGGCAAAAGGAAAGGGTAATGTAAGTCCAGGGGAATGTCTCCCTTGCGTGGACCAGGCGTTTTTTCCATTTCCTAACAAAAAGGGTCTGAAGAGGGCAGTTGGACTCCTCGTCACACATGGCAACTTTGCCCATGTGGTAGACGAGCGCTGGGTAACAGCGCTCCCTCTGAAGATTTCTTAACTTGGTTCCCGCACTTGCCTCTACCGAGTAAGTTTGCCAAATAGAGGAAATCTGTGCAGAAATCATTGGAAACTGCCATCCCCATGAGCTGAATGACATTATAAGACAATGGCACTGAATCCTAAAAATTGAAGGTGAAATGTCCATAATATATGGGATTAAAGCCTGGCATGATGTGCAACTAATAGCTGGAAGAGGAAAAATAATGAATTCTCAGTCAAAATCGCTGATGGCATCAAGCCATTGAGCAGTACAGTAGCTGACCCTAAACTTCTCTCAAAATCATTGGGCTTTGTCCCCGCTAGGCATGTATCACCATTTGGGATTGTTGCTAATAATTTGAAACCCTCATTACAAAAATTTGTATTTCTCAAGGAATCCCGCTTGACTGAATGAATGCCCCAGTGACCAGCACGAGTGGGTTGGTCATCCCAAACTTATTTCTGACCCGTTAGAACTGCCCCTATATGGGGTGCCCTGAGAGATCTCGTTGCCCATTGGGCCAAACACCATCACACTAACTATTGTAAATGCAGTATAGCCTTGGGTCAGGCATTTATGGATGAACTGATAGCAAATCAGACTGCCACCAATTCCTTCATGTCATTTCAAATTAGAGTCATTATTCTTTCTCCCTCAAAAAGTTGCTGGTTAGGTTGAAATTTGAGGGCCCCAATCCCCCTGCTTTTACAAGCTACCAAATTGAAAAATATTTAATTTAGTTGTTTGCACTAAGGAAATTATTGGTTAATTTCTTTATTTACTTTCCAATAAAAAATCACTATACAAAATTTCAGACTTTATCATGTTTAAATATAAAGCATCCTCTCTGACTATATTTCAGCAACTTGGGCTCGTGGCTGTGTTTACCTGGTTCATTGCAAGGTTTTTATAATGACAATAGCTCATGGGTGCTTTGTGGCGAACTTCCTGCCTGGTTTCATAACAGTTGTAGCAGCAGTGCCACTAAAATTTGGGCTTGGCGTTTTGGTTCTTAAACTAGCAGGTTGGTCTAAAAATAACTTGCTGTCTTCCTGAAGGTCCTTTCATGCAAATCAACGCGCATTTTTCTTTATCTTAAGTGAAAGATCCATTATCCAATATCCGCTGTCCAGATCCATTTCAGAGAAGAAACTTAATCTGGAGATTCAGCCAAAGCATAGTCAATCCTTGGAAACAGATAGCTGTCCTTCTTAGTGAGTCTGTTTAGCTTCCTGTAATCATCACTATTCTATTACCACTGTCAGGATAGGGGGTGTTATACTAAGCGTCCTTTGTTTTTAAAAAACCCATTAGACCCAAAGTTCCTGGTTGATGGATTTAAAAAATTTACTCTTCTTTAAGGTAAAATCTTCACTAAGGGTAAAGTTTTATGAGTGGTAAATCCTAAAGATGTTTTTTATTCATAATTGAATAGAGGTAGAACAAATTGATACTGGCAAAAGAAGAGTAATTTTATTTTCTTAGAAACCAATTATATAGAAGTCATGGAGTTATTCTCAGAGTAAAATCTTTAAGTTCTTCCAAGCCAAAATCTATACTAATTAGCAATCAGGAATTCTGCAACATTATGGTCATTTATGTTGAACAGGATTGAACTGTCGCATTTATCAGGTTTGAACCTTAATATCAGAAGGCCTTGATTTAGTTGGTGATTATCCTAGACAATATTTTTTGACTATATCTTAACCTAAGTTTTGGTACTTATTGTCAGATAAAAACAATCTTTAATCTAGATAGAAATTTAACAACGCCCCCTTCTAGATCTTGGCACAGAGGGAAAATCGCTGGATAAATTGACTGTGTACACAATTTATCACAGTTCCCTGAGCGACCTCCACAGTTGAGTGTTAATTACCTCTTTTATAGATAACTTTTTAGGTCCCTGACCAGTTGGTTCCATATTTGTTGTCACGACTACCAGGTCAATGATGGTAGAAAAGTACTATATCACATGGCTGGAAGGTATTCAAAGGATCATGATTATCATTGAAATAATTAGTTTCACTTGTAGTGGTAGCTGACAAGTTGTCAGAAGCCATGGCCAGAAGTCATATAATCTATATGGAGATACTTCTCATAGTACTACTAGGGGCTTTGGGGGGAAGTTTGATCTAACATAGCCTGCACTTTGGAAGGCATCTGAGGTTTTCTTCCATACAAAGCTTGAAATGTATTCATCTTATCAATTCGATGATAGCTTATTTATAGGCCATATTTCACTTGGCA